>VIYQ01001958.1:0-14853 GCA_009928355.1 Chlorella sp. CH2018 | reverse complement strand
GCACTCTGGGGCAACAAGCAGCAGGGGGGGGTGGGGAGTGGGCAGTGGCGGCTGAGAGGGAGAGGGGGTGCGGGGATGGGAGGGCGCTCAGAAAGGGCAGCGTCGAGAGCGAGGGTCAAAAGGCCAGGGCTCGCAGGCCGCAGAGGCAGTGGCACGTGCAGCTCCTGGGCGTGTCAGCCAGAGTGGGAGAGATCAGTCAGCAGACGGAAGGCTCGGAGGAGAGGGCGCGGAGAGAGGGGGGTGAGTGAGGTTCTAACTGCAGCAGCTTGGCGGCAGTGAGCGGCTGGGCAGCCAGCGCTCAGCCGTCGATGGAAGCCAGGGTGCGGCGGGCGGCCCACAGCGGCACCTCCAGCACGCGGCGCACTGTGCCCTTGCGCGTCTCGCCCAGCACGCGCTCAAAGCAGTCGCCTGCGGGGCAAGGAGTGCAGGTGAGGCTCCGTCACCAGGCTCGACAGGCGCAGCAGGGTTGGAAATGGGCGTGCAGCAAGCAGGTCCGCATGGCACAGCAAGGATGCTGGCATTGGAGACTAACACCCCAATGCTTGGAGCGGCACTCACTGCCTGCATCGGTGCGCTCCGCGTAGTCGGTGCCCGCCTGCACAAAGGCCTGCACCTGCTCCAGGTCTGCCAGCTTGATGAAGTCCAGGCGGCCCCACTTGAGCTGGTCATCATTGAACTGCGGGCCAGGGCAAGTGGGTGGGAGGCGGGCGGGGAGTTTCAGGACGGGCGGTAGCTGGGCAGTACGGCAAGAGGACTCAAACGTACAGACGTCGGCACCAGCGGCCAGCTCCATGCCCTGGCCATCAGCTGGACAGCAAGCAGGGCGTGGCGCACTCACATAGTCCACCACACACGCCTCGTCGTTGCACTTGATGAGCGCGGAGTTGTCGCCCAGCAGGAAGTCCCACAGGCTGCGGGCGGGTGGAATGAAGGAGGGCATGGATGTTAAGTGTGCAGGCAACTGGAGTGCAGCCTCAGGTCGCAAGCAGCGCCCGCAGGCGGGCAGCAGCCTGGGGCGCACCTGCCATCAATGTAGGGCTGGCCGCGGTAGGTGCGGGAGGCGTTTCCGTCCAGGAAGAAGGGGATGTGCACCGTGGTCACTGCAGGGCAGGGGGTGGGGGCAGGCAAGCAGGCCAGCAGGGATCAGCCGAGGGCACCACAGCGGGCGCCATTCCCATCCCCCACAGCAACGGCACTGCTTCCCTGGCTCCCCCGGAAAAAAGCGGGGCACAGCAGCGGCCCGCCCCTTACACGCATGCCACTCACTGCAGGCATCGATGAGGTCCTCCTTGCTCTCAAAGTCCTCCAGGTAGCGCAGGCGCAGCGAGGGCACCTCCGTCACAACCAGGCGCACGCGGCCGCGGCACCGCTCAGCAGCGTCCTCCGGCAGCAGCTCGTCCAGCCACTGAAAAACAGCGAGATTGTGCAGGTGTGAGTGTGGCGCAGTGCAGCTACGCGCTTCGGCAGCAGCTCGCCCAGCCGCTCCACGATGCAAGCACAGGTGATGCATGTGCTGGTGCCTGCAAAGCACCACAGCGTGTTCCAGCCGCGGCGCTGGCAGCTGCGCACTGGACAGCAGCCCGTTCCAGCAGCAGCAGGAGCTTGCGCACCTCGCGGATGAGTGCGCCCCAGATGCCGGCCAGGCCGCCGGGCCGCTCAAACACGCCGTACTCCTGGGCCAGGCGGTGCGCCACACGGACCTGCGGGGCGGCACAGGGGAGCCAGGACGGCCCAGGTGGGATGGCTGCTGCTGCCGAGTGCCGAGTGTCCCACCAGAGTTGCAGTTGCAGCTGATACACAAGGCAGCAGCTGTTCTGTCACAACCAGAGCCGCTGTCACAACCAGAGCCGGCAGCTGGCACGCCGCCCAGCACCACTGCTTGAGACACAGCTATTGCCAGCACCCAGCAGAGCAGCGGTGCCTCACCGCCTTGTCCTCGTCCACGCCGCAGGCTGCGAGCGCGCAGATCAAGCCGCCAGCGCTGGCGCCCACTGCAAGGTAAAATGGAGAACGGAAAACAAAGAGCGTTGGGCAGCGCAAAGGGGGCTTGGGTTGGGCATTTTGCACAGAAACTGGTGTTTTACTCGTGTTCAAGTCAAAGCATCTGTGACCAGGCAGGGCAGGCAACATGGCCCCCTCCCTGCCTGGTTGTAGCACAATGAGGATCGCCCACCAAAAAGGCGGCAGGCATTAGGGAACATGATGAGGGGCTACTCACCCATCTGCACGCCGCGCAGGTCAAAGTTGCGGTGCAGGTACCTGCAGCCAGAGTAGGGATTCTTTTACAAGCGGTTCCACCAAAGCGCATGCCACACGCATAAGTCGCCCTGGGACACTCAACAGGTGCTGTCTATGCAATGCAACTGCACTATTGCGCGAGCAAGAAAAATCACCTAAAGCAGCCCAAAAAATCACCTCAAGCAGCCCAGCTCCCACCAGAAGAAAATTCCTGCAGCGTAAGGGGGGCAGGGTGAGAGGGTGGGCGGGAAGCCGCACGGGCGGCGGCGCGCGGAGGCACCGCAGGCCCAACCGACTGATTGGCCACCCGCACCGGCGGCAGCTGGGCAGCTGCCACAGCTGCTGAAAACAGGTTGATGTCACTCCCACACACGGCCTCGAACACCTGCGACTTCCTAACCTACTCCTCCCACAGCCACCCGGCCCGCCGGGCGGGGCGCCAACCACCACTCAACCCGCTGGCGCCTCCCACCAGGCACTCACCGCCGCCGGCAAACGACAGGATGGGCTGCCGCGCCGTCTCCCGCAGCTCCACCGGCGCCTCCGGGGTCTGCGCAGGCTTGCTGAACCACGGCAGCAGCTGTGTGCCAGTGCGCTGCGGCTCCGCCACCTGCCGCTGGCGGGCGTCGGAGGAGTCGGTGGGTGTGGTGCCGCCGCTGCCGCCGCCGCCCAGCACTCGGTCTAGCAGGCCTGGGGCGCGCGCCCTGGGCAGCGGCGCCACCACCCCAGTAGCGGCGGCTGCGACTCGGAGCCGCCGGGGCGGCCGCCCAGCGGTCGACGCAGCACAAGGTCGGGCCCTGCCGCTCAGGCTGGCGGTCGTCATGCTGCTGCTGGCTGCCACAAGCGCGACGCGCTGCAGGGATCGCCGGAAGAGGTTGCTCGCACGCGCACACCCCTTCGAGAATTCGAGTGGTAGCGGCTGCACAGCTCCGCGGCAGGCCAGCACGACGAGCAGCAGCCGGCAAACCTGCAATGCCGCAGGCCGGGGGGCTTCATAACCCAGCGGCGGCCCGCGACGCGCCCTGCTGCGCCTGCTGGTCAACCCGGCGCCCTGACTAATGTAGCAATCGCTGGGCGCCGCCCCTGGTTTGAGGTGGCAACAGGGCCAGCTGCAAACTTGCTTTCACAGGCATTGGGCTATACGTGATTGGGGCTTGGGGTTTGCACCGGCGGGCAGCGCAGGCGCATGTGCCCGGTCTGCCGCCGGCAGCGCACACACAGGCTGCCGTCACTGCCTGCCGCTGTCGTGCAGCGCTACCTGTGGTGCGCATTCAGGTCGGGCCCCGACCCCGGGGGTCAGAGTTTGAAGGCGGTCAGGAAGCAGGTATCCACCACAGATGTGGAGGCAGGCTGCTTGAGGGGCCGAGGCAGGCGGTCATGGCGCACCAGCGGAGGCCCCTGCGAGGTGCGGGAAGCTGTGCGGCATGCTGGCACTGCCATGCAAGGCTGCGCCGCACGCAGCAACGGCAGCAGCAGCAGCGGCGGCAGTGGGGCAGCGGTGCCAGCACGCAACTTGCAGCCCGCCAGGGGTGGCATCTGCAGCCAACGCCTCTCGCGCCGTGGTGGGACCAGGTGCTGTGCACGTATGCTGCGTGTAGCTTGTGCCTCACCTGGGACTCGCCGCCATTGCTGCCGCACAACTGAGTGCAGCTGCAGACTCGAGTGGATCCAATCTGCTCAACTGATGGCAGCGTGGAGTGGCCGCGAGTGCAGCACAGGGACAGCAGCGAGCGGTGGTGGCTGCGTAGGCAGCATTAGCGGCGCCGGCGCCAGGTGCAGAGGGACGTGCAAGTGCGTTACACTGGTCCCGTACAATCTTGAGCTGGCAGTTGAAAGAGGAACTATTGCGATCCGAAGCTGTGCCGCGGCCCAGCACCGCTCCTCCAGCCGGCCAGCTTGAGCGGTGCTGGGCATCATGCCAGCGCTCGCCCAGCATGGTGGCGCTCGCCCAGCTTCCAGTCGCGCTGCTCTCTGCTTCTATCAAAGTTATAACACGCAGCGAGGCTGGAGAGCTGGAGAGCACCCCAGGAGGCCTCAGCCGAGGCTCCCGGCCTGCTCGGTGCGCCCTGCTGCCGCGGATCGCTTTGCGAGGTTGCCTGGAGCATGTATCGGTGCTTCCAGTCCGTGTTTGCTGGGAGCAGACCGCCGGCGCGTCTGCACACCCGAGGTTGAGGCCTAGAGCTTGCCGCTGCCTTGCTTGCAGCCCTCGCAGCCTCCGCGGCGAGTGTAGCAATGAGCCTGGACGGCGGCGGGCGTCAAGGACGCGGTGCAGGCCGGCGTCAAAGCCGCCGCCGCCAGGAGGCAGGCGGACGCGACGCCGGCCGACCGGGCGGCGGTGCGCCAGGCAGCGGACGCCCTGCCGCAGGGCCAGCAGCAGGTGCTGCGGCAGCTGCTGGAGAGCCTGTGGGCGGCGATCAGCCTGGAGGGGCCGCAAAAGTTTGAGGGCATGGAGGGGCCGCGGAACATGACTCTGGAGGGCCCGGTCGTGCGTTGTGGCCGCTGTGGCAGGAGGCGTGCCTGGCATACCTGGGCGGCTGCAGCAAGGCTCAGCTCAGCAGCTGGCGCTGGCATGTGAGCGCCCATGGTGGCTGGCGGGCTGAGTCAGGGGAGGTAGAGGTGAGACATCAAGGGGGGAATGGTTCGCGTTCTCAGCCGGGTGCTCTACGGTTGTTCAGCTGCTCAGCCGGGCTGCACGCACCTGCATACCAGCACTTTGGCGCAACACATTCCAGCAACCCTGCCCACCAGAGGGTGTACCATCGCTTGCCTGCTGTCTCCACTCAGCCCCGCCCACATGCACAAACAATGCCGGCCATCTTCTCAGCAACTGCCTGCCCTTGCCTCAACCTCTCTCCCTTGCTCAACCTCTCTCCTTTGTGTCCTGTTCACTGCAGCTGGTACCCTACCTGCTGCACGGCTCACGCGCCGCCATTGAGAAGGCGCAGTTCAACTGGCAGCGCAAAGAGGAGGAGTATTACGACGCTGAGTTTCAAGGCGAAGAACGACTGGGTGATGAGGGATATATGGACGGACTGCATGAGATATGAGATATACCTGGGAGCGATGCGGGCTTGCAGGACAGCATGGAGCTGCGGGACAGCCTGCTGCCGCCGCTGCTGGCTGCCGCCGTGCGCGGCGGCGCTGCCGCCCTGCCGCTGGTGACTGCGCGCGGCCTGGACAGCGAGCGTGGGTCCAAGTGGGGCGGAGCAGGCGCAGCGTGGGCAGAGGACTGGCATGCCAAAGCAGAGGTACATGCCCGCTTCCCGCCCCGCTTCCGGGCAGCAGTGCGCACCCTACTGCTGGCCAACCACCGTGGGCTGCCAGGTGCGCAGCAGGCACAGCATGGGGTGGCAGGCGCTGCATGCCTGTAGGACGGGCGGCTGCGGGCTTGAAGGCAGCCGTGACCCATCCATGCCTTGCTTTAGCACGGTCCAGCAGGGGAACCCCGCGCTCCAGCGGGTTAATTTCCACAGGCCACTCAATCATCATGATTGCGCTCATCAACCCTGCCCGCTGCCCTCCACTCTCCTGTATCCGCCCCCCCGCAGGCACAGACAGACCCGTCCACCTGCCCCCAGAGGTGCTGCTGGCCATTGTGCGGGGCATGGCGGCGCCGGAAGCAGAGGCGGCCTGGGTGCAGCTGGTGGGCCCGCTGCCCAGCTGGATTGACCTCAACTCAAACGTATACTAACTCCTGCCAGCCTGAGCGGGCAGCCAGCAGTGCTAGCCAGTGGATGGCCAGGTGCCACCAGCTCTCAGAGAGGGCGGTTTGAGCCCGATACAGCAGCCAGCTGCTGCGGCGGTGGCAGCAGCGGCCGCACCGGCCAATGTCTCCTGTTCCCTCTTGTGCTTTGCTTGCTTCGGGTTCTTTTTACAGCTGCTGTTGCGCGTTGCAAAACCATGCCGTTCCGCATGATGCACAGCCTGCGAAATGCACGCCTGCCGGCATGCTTGAGGCCCAGCGTGCAACTTGAGCGCAAGCCAAGCCAGGAGGTGCTGCAGGGTGCAGTGCATTCGTGCAGCTGGGCTGCCAAAAGGGCATGCATGAGATAACGGTGCTGCTAAAGCAAGCTGCTCGGGCCCTGCGAGCAGCGGCTTGTCGATGGTGGCAACACTGCTGCTCTGCCCCGCTGCCTGTGGTGCGCATTCAGGTCGAGGGTCAGAGTTTGAAGGCGGTCAGGAAGCGCTCCAGCATGGCCAGAGCCTCTGCGGGCTTGGTCTGCGGCACCATGTGCCCCGCGCCGCGCACCGTGGCATACACTAGGCCGCGGTAGTGCACTGCATAGCCCGCCACCTGAACAAAAGCAGAGGAAGGGGGGTACCAGGCAGTGAGATGTAAATTCCAACAGCTTGGTGCGGTACAATGGGTAGCGCGCGTGTGCTTAAAGGGTTGGGTCAGCGCTGCAGGCAAAGTGCGAGTGCTGCTGCATTTCCACCAGTCACATGCCCTGCCGGGATGCCAAAACCTGCACACAGCTGGTTGCAGCAGCAGCAGCAAGAAGCAGCAGCAGCAACGCCGCAGCGCAGCAGCAGCAGCAGGTGCGTGCCTGGTGATCCGCGGTGAGCCAGGGAGCCCACTTCCGCTCCACCCCCAGCTCGCTGCCCTGCACCCAACAGCAAGCAGGGTGGGTGGACAGCAGGCAAAGTGACCTGCTAGTCTAAACAGGCTGAGCCGCAACATTCTTCGAGCGATGGCAGAGCTGTGCATGCAGCCAGATTCGCAGGCAGCGTGACAAGCCAGACTGGGCCCGGCTGCACCCACCAGCCAGGCGGTCCAGGCCTCGCTGCCGGTGTGTGGCACCGCCATGTCATGGTCACCGCTGAAGATGAGGCCACGCAGGCCTGCAGGGGCAGCAGAGGCAAGCAGCAGTGAGACAAGACGGGAGGCATGCTGTCGGCGCTGCTGGACCGTGGGTGGGCAGGCGGAGGATTTGCAGGCGGGACGCGACGGGCATGCCCGCGCTGCCGTCCCACGCAAGTCCCTCGCAGGCATGGGCAATGCATACCCCTGCTGATGAGGTCGCGGTGGATGGGCAGCATGGACGGCACGTTGTGGGTGTAGTGGATGCGGTGGCCGTTGGTGCCTGCAGCAGGCGTGGAGGCGCAGGGGAGAGAGGGCGAGCACGTTGGCAGTCAAGACAGCAGTGCTGCTCAGCACTGCTCAGCGCAGCAGAGGCTGCAGGCATGGCTTCGCTGCTGGTCGTATCCACTCTCACATTCATCAAACGCCCCAATCTTGCTGATGGGCTCCGCATGGATGGCCGCCCGCACGGCGTCATCGTTCAGGAATGCCCACATCTCCCTGCGGCAGTGGAATGAAAGCAGCAGCAGCAGCAGCAGCACTCAAAAGTGGGCATGTGGGCTTGCTGGTTGCTGCCAATCGCCAGCGCACATTTCTTGCACAGTCCTAGACTTGGGGTCAGCAAAGAGGACCTGCATGTGAATCCGCTGAACCAAACCACAAACCCACATCCCATGCACACCCACCTGCTGTCCAGGCAGGGCGGCGTGTGCGCCAGCGGCCCCAGCACATCTGCAAGCCCCGGCACACGGCCCGGCTGCGCTGCGCCCAGCAGCGGCCACTGGCGGTGCGATGCCAGGGCCTCTTGCAAGGAGGCACGCTGCACTGTGGGGCTAGCTGCAGCGCTGGGCTGCTCCCCAGCGGTGTACGGGTTGTGCCCATGGTAGCACGACTCCAGCACATCGTAGATGTTCAGGCCTGACACTGCAGCAGAAGGGGCACAGAACGGTGAGCTGAGGCCGGCGGCAGAGCAGAGCAGCCCAGCCCACCACCAACTGTGCTGCCGCCCAACTACAGGCCCCCAGACATGCCATGGACCGCAGGCACCGACCTGCATGCCACACACGGTCCAGGGCTCGGTCGCAAGGCGAGCCTTCGGTTGCATTCCAGTACACACCCCCGCAGGCGCTGGACACCTGTTCGTACAGGTCGCGGCTGTGGGCAGAGGGCAATTTTGGGAGTTCAATTCTCGGAACGAGGCTCGGTGCGGCAGACCAGCGGGGTGGCGGACCATGTGCACAGCCAGCTGTTGATGCCAACATCAGCGAGCGCACAGTCACACTCCACCTTTCAGGCAGCTTTGTGTGTGAAGCGTCCGGCAGCCCGGAGCACCTTGCCGCCCAGCACGCCCGCCCGCCCGCACCTGATGAGGCTCTTGCCGTAGGCAAAGGGCACCAGTGCATCGCCATCAAAGCGCGGGTCGGTCACTCCATTGCCCACCAGGTAGCCGCGCAGGTTCAGGCGCGGCTCCTGCCCGGAATCGTTGCCGTCCAGGACCGCCTGTGTGCGGGGGCAGTGAAGGAGCAAGGCAGTTGGATGTGGCATGCATGCATGCCAGTGGGGGCCTTGGGGCAACACAGACGCAGTCCTGCTGCACGAGCGTGCTGCACAGGACACGCATGCCTCAGCAAAGCATGCATGGGTGCACGCAGGAACCGCAAGGCTGGCGACCCCTACTTGTGAGATGAGGGGCACGTAGACGCCCGCAAAGCTCTCCCCAGAAATGAAGAAGTCGTTGTCCTGCAAGGGGACAACGAGCAGATTGGGGGTGGCAGCCGTCTGGCCACTGCTCTCGCCCTTAACGGCGTGGGGAGGGCAGCAATGCCGGCGCTGCCGCATGATGAGCAGCGGTGCAGGCAGCGCACCTGGAACTCTGAGAACTTGGCAAACCAGCGGCGCAGGAAGGTGTTCATGTCGGCCGCCGTCTGCGTGTCGTTGGTGTGCTGGTCCTCCCGCGTCTCTGCCAAATAGTGCACAGGGGGTGGGATGGACTGGATGGTGTTGCCGGCGCTGCGCAGCGCGGCGCGTCGTGGAGCTTCCAGCTGCTGCGAGTGGCCACTGGTCACCTGTGCCATGCAAGCACTGGAATGCAACCACATGCTGTAAGTGCGACATTCGACAAAGCACCGCTAGCCCTGCTGTCCCCCTCATCGACCCCCCGCCCTCCTCAATCAATCAATGAGCCGCCATGCACACCTACCTGCATAGCTCATGCCCACGCCTGCAGGGGAGTCCACGTACAGCACGTTGGCCACCTGGCTCCAGCTGTACGGGTTGTCTGTGAGCTCCAGCTCCTGCGTTGCAGCGGGGCAAGGGGGTGTGCCGCCTGGCTGCGGCTGCTGGCTGCTGCGGGGGCGGCTGCTGCTGCATCTGGCCAGCATGCCTGGCAGGCGCATGCTGGAACTGTGGCTCACACGAGCTGCCTGCATGCAGGTGCCTGCAGCTGAGGCTGAGGCACACCTCATCTGCAGCAGCTGCTGCTGCTGGCCCACCTGCCGCACGCGCCCCGCTGCATCCTTGCCGCCCTTGAAAGCCATGGTGAACGGGCCATGCTCATACACAAAGCCTGCAGGTTGTGGCGGCACCAGGCGGACTCAGTGTGCAGTGCAGCGGCCATGCCGGCAGGCAACAAGTGCGGGCCGCACACTTGCCGTCAAAGCTGGAGCAGCCCGGGCCGCCGTTGAGCCACAGCAGGACGGGGTCCTGTGAGGGGCTGCGGTGGCTCTGCACAAAGTAGTAGTACAGGTGCCGCCCCCGCTCCTCGTCCACCTGCGCAGCAGGGGACGTTGCCCTGTGTGACACACACAGCAGAACCGTGGCTAGTAGAACAGACATGCACATGGGCACAGGCGAACAGGGGCGCAACGAGATGACATGCAAACCCACCGTGATGTACCCGCCAAAATGGCGTGACGGCAGCTGCTGGCCGGCGTAGCCAGGAAGTGAGCGGATCTCGGCTCCGCGGTGGTGGCGCCGCTGCATGCGAGTGGTGATGGGCACGATAGGAGGTTGGCATGCGGGCAGGCAATGGCCTTCGGTTCAGGTTGCCCTCGCTCCCGCCGCCCGGGCGGCGCCTGGTCCCAGGCAGCAGGGCGCGCCCTGCGCGCAGGATCGCAGCACCACGCACCTCCACGTCCATCGCTGGGCGCAGGCTGGCAGCCTCTGCAGCGCCAGGAGCCTGCTGGAGGGCAGCAGCACTGCCGCCAGCCACCACCAGCACTGCCGCCAGCAGGCAGACGAGTTGACGCATTGTGCTGCGCACTGCGGCAGCCGTAATCAAATCGGTGCCAGCCACCGAGACCCGCAGTGCGCGGAAGATGGTCAGCTACAGCTTCCCGGGCCTCTGCTGCCGCCCCCAGGACCTGCAAATGCTGGTGGCGGTGCAGGGAGATCGCTCGGATAGCCAGACCGCCCCTGGGCGACCTGACAGGCCCCAGCAGGCTGCCCACGACAATGCAGCAGAAGGGTGCCTCTGCAGGCTCGGCGAGGGGTGTGATGTGCAATTGGCGTCGATCACGGTCTGCAGAGCAGAGCTGCGACACACTCGGCGACCTGCGGCCAGCACTTCGCTCGGCCCTCACCCCCACAGGCGCCTGCCACCGCTGCTGGGCATGATCAGGTATGCGGGCGCATGTCACTGAGTGCGATGCAGGCCGCTGCAGCTCCTCCGCCGCTGTCCAGGTGCCCACGGTGCGCCGCGCCCCTGCCGCCTGCCTGCAGGGCGTCGGCGACCCGGGCGCTGCTGCTGCAGCCTGCAGCAGCGCGCGGGTTCTGGCCAGGTAGCGCAAGGAGAGGCGCACTGCAGCACCAGCAGGAGCAGCACCTGCAGCAGCAGCAGCAGCAGCGACGGCGGCAACACCAGTGGCCAGCGGCGGCAGCTGGTGAGGGCGGGCCAGCAGGCACGGAGCCGCCGCCCAAGCCCAAGCAGCAGTTCAAGTACTGCCGCATGTGTGGTGGACCGTTGGAGCTGGTGCTGCCAGACGGCAACTGGCGACACGTCTGCACGCAGGTCGGTGTGCACATGGGCTTCATGGGCCGGCGCAGCAGTGCCAACCGAACGACCTCCAGCCTGTGCGTACTGCACCACTGCCACCACGCTTCACAGCCGCCGCAGCAGTTCGCTGCTCCCCAACCATCTGCAGTGCCAGTATGTGGACTACCAAAACCCTCGCATGGTGGTGGGCACTATTGTGCAGCACGAGGGGCGCATCCTGCTGTGCCGCCGTGGCATCGAGCCGCAGTGCGGCCTGTGGACCGTGCCGGCAGGTGGGGGGACAGGCAAGGGTTATGCATATGTGTGTGAATGGTGTTTGTCGTTGCTTGCCGCACTCTGTGTACAAGGTGCCAAACAGGTGGGCTGGTGCAGCTGTAGGCCAGGCGAGCTGTGCGCCAGGTGATGCTGCATCCTTGCGTGCCCCCCTGCCCTGCGCATTCCTGAAGCCAACTGCGCAGCTCTGGCCTGTTGCTTCTGGCGCGCCTGCCCGAGATCTACAACACCACAGCACAGTTATGGGTCTCCTTCCGCAACAGAGCGTTTCACAGCCTTGCCCTTCCGTCCTTCCTCCGTGCCTCTTCGTCCAGGCTATCTGGAATGCGGCGAGTCGTCGGCAGCGGGTGCAGCGCGAGAGACGCTGGAAGAGGCGGGCGCCCGGGTGCACATCGATGCTCCGTACGTCATGTTCGACATACCGCAGATCTCACAGGCAGGGTGGGGTGAGGTGTGGAGTGTAAGCTATGCTTTGCTGGGCGTGCCAGGCGCTGGCGCAGGGGCATTTGCTGCCGCTCCTCACCCCCGTGCCAACAGAATCCCAAACTGCAGCTCCTGCCCTCCCCACCAGCTGCCCTGCCCCAGATCTAACCTGCTGCTCTGCGCCCGCCTGCTGCGCATCTCATCAAGCACTTGTTTCAACACATGCGCAGCCCCTGCACCTCCCTTTGCAGATCTACCTGCTGTTCCGCGCCCGCCTGGCGCCGCCCTTCACCTTTGCGGCGCGCGAGCCGGAGTCGCTGGAGGCGGCCCTGTTCCGGCCGGAAGACATCCCCTGGGACAGCCTGGCCTTCTCCTCGGTGTCCATCGCGCTCAAGCAGTGAGCGGGGAGTGCTGCGGCTCCTGCCTGGTTGGAGTGCTGCATGCAGCCTTGCGGCTGCTGCCAGGGAGTAAACCCGACCCGCCGCACCTCCGCCCTGCTGCCTTTTGCTGCTGGTGGTGCACGTGCGCGGTGCCGGTATTCCTTGACCAGGCACCTCTCCCTGCTTCCAGCATCCCTTCTGATGTGGCGCCCTTATGCCGAGTTGCCCACCCGCCTGCACAAGCATGCGGCCAATTGGACGCGCTGTTGCAGCCCCGGCCCCAGCCCTGGCCCCAACAAACCAACTCCCCTCTCCCTCCCATGCGCAGCTACGTGCGGGATCTGGAGCGCGGCAGCTTCAGTGTGCACCACGGCGTGATTCAGAAGCGCCCCGGCAGCGGCCCCAATGAGCCCGGCAGCTTCCAGCTGGTGGACCATGTGCAGTTGGACACCCCCGCACCAGCACCAGCAGCCACGCCCAGCCGCTAGCAATGCGCTGCTCCTCCTGCTGGCTTTGCCCCTCTGTGTAACGCGCTGCTGGCTAGCACGTGCGGTTCGGCTGGTGTTCACAATCAGTAGTCACATTGGCAGCGCCAACAGCTGCGGAAGGCAGGCAGGCCGACACAAACAAGCTGCTACTGTGCGGCTGCCTTCATGAGCGCCGCCAGCTGCTTGCGCGCCGCCGCCACGCCCTTTGCGCTGACCAGCATCACGCACCGGCAAGGCTGCAGCTCGTCTTTGCCTACCAGCCGGTCGGCTGCTGGGAAAGTGAACGACCAGTCTGCTGCCGCCTGGTAGCACTCAGCTTCAGGCAGGAAGTGCACCACGCCGCCGCTGTCTGCCGCCGCAGCACCTTTTTGCTTCTTCTTCTTGCCCTGCTGCTGCTGCTTGCTGCTGCCGCTGCCGCCTGCTGCGTCCGGCTGCTGCGAGGGGTCTGAGTAGGCGCGCACCACCATGAGGAACTGCTTCAGCTGGAACTGCTCACGCTCATCCTGCGCAGCACGGGGGCAGCAGGCACGGCAGCAGGGTGAGGGGAGGAGGCATGACCGGCAGGCGGGGAGCAGGAACGTGCCGTGTGAACAGCTGGCCAGCCCCATTGTGGCCTGCGGGAAGCAGACTCACAGGTCGACATGGCTGGCAAGCATGCGCGTGCGCGCACCATGGTTTCAAAGCCAGCGCGACAGCGCATGCCGCTGTCCACCAGCAGCTGCAGCCTCCCGCTCCACAGCTGCAATCAACACAGTGCACAGCGCACCTTTGGCAGCTCCTCGTCCTCGGCTGCCTCTGCCACCTCACCATACAGGCTCTCCTGCAACGACATCGAAGCAGCTGCTGGTTGGGGCGCATGCCAGAAGCACAGCAGGCAGTGGCAGAGATCCCCACTTATGCTGCCGCTGCCAGGCGCCCCGAACTGCAGCATGCCATGGCGCCCTGCTGGTGCAGGGGCTGCGCACCCCACCACCTGCTGTGGAATGGCGTGATCGAACCACTGCCTAGCAGCTTGCGCACCTGCAGCGGCTCTGCCAGCTCCGGCGGGCAGTTGACCAGCCGCTCGTTAATGACCAGGCCGGTGCCAGGTGCCGACCACGCCTGGGGCAGGGCAGCAAGGGGCAACAGGACGGTTGCGGGTGATCATGGGCGGCGGCAAGGCCAGCAGCTAAGCTAGAGGCAGATGCCACGCAAGTACGAGCTTTGGTAGCCTGCCACAACACCACAGCTCCCTGTAAACACAGTCAGCTGCTGCCCACCTGCTCCAGCCGCTGCTTGCAGTCGCCGGCGGCCGCCAGCAGGAAGGTGCGCAGCTCCTGGAGCGGCTTGGCGTCGCCGTGCTGGCTCAGCGGGAGCACTGTGGACACGCCAATGGGGTCATCTTCCTCGCCGCACTTGATCACGCTGCCCACCCCCGCGCTGCCTCCCTGCACAGCAGACGAATGGCAGCAAGGGGTGGGCGAGGGCATGGCCGGCAGGCCAGGGACCAGAGCAGCAGCAGGCGGCAGAGGCGGTGGCGGCGGCGGCGGGCTGCTGGGCACATGCATGCGGCCCTGCCCCGCACCCCACAGACGGCTCTCGACACAGCCAACCACTCCAGCCTGGCAGAGCATAGTGGCAAGGCCCGCACGCGCCTGCCGGATGATGGCATCGGCCAGCTCTGAGCAGGCCCACTGCTGGCCGTCCAGGTAGCTCTGCAGCAGCGTGCGCAGGCCCTGGAAGTCCTTCTCCTGCGGGCAGAAGAACCCAAAGTCCACGTCTATCTGCTCGAAGGCCTCCCCCGCCTCGTCGTCGCTGCTCTCGCTGCTGCTGTCATCGGCGCCGCTGGGAAACTCATCCCCATCGTCTGAGGAGCTGTCTGAGGCGGCGGGCTCCGACCCGGAGGCCTCCGGCTCCTCGCTCTCGCTGCTGGACGGCGCCTGCTGCTTGCGCTTGGGCATCGTGCAGCGTGGTAGAGTTAGGGAGCAAGTTCTGACGCAGGGTGTGCAGCAGGAATGACCAGTGCCGGCCTGCAGCAAGCTAGCGGGGCGCTGCGAGGTGGCGCCCAGCGGCGGCGACGCGTGCAATGGGCGGCTGCAGGCGTGCTGCAGAACTCTGCATCAATCCGCACCAGTGGATGCCCCAGTCCAGTGCACGGCACAGCAGTCTGGGCGGTCAGCATGGCAGACCGGCTCAGCTACGCACCACCAACGGCAGGCCAGCGCTTCAGGGGCCGCCAGGTGGCTGGGTGCGGACCCGACTTGATCGATCATGAGC
>VIYQ01001955.1:0-19332 GCA_009928355.1 Chlorella sp. CH2018 | reverse complement strand
CACCCACCCATCCACCCCCACCCCTTTTGCCCCCAGGCTGCGTCGTGTGCGACCCGCTGCTCACCCAGCTCTGTGAGGTCAAGCACGGCAAGGCGTTTGTGCGGCGCGGCGGGCGGGGGCGCGGCCGCGGCAGGTGGGGCGGGGCAGCGCTGAGGGGCAGCGCTGAGGGGCAGCGCTTGAGGGGCCTGCATGAAGATCCAGCGGGCTGTCGAGAGCAAATTGTGCTGGGCGGCCCGCATGTGGGTGCTTACTGACCGTGCATCGCTTGCTTCGTGTACAGGGGAAGAGGGCGGGGGCGCGGCCGTGGGCGGGGGCGCAGCAAAGAGGACCCGCGCATGACCTTCCACGGCTTCTGACCGAGGAAGACAGCAGGCCGAAGCATTGCTACGAAACCTGCAGAGCATCGACAACGCAGTGCAGCGCCGGCGCTGGTATTCGTTCATGACGAGTGTGACACCTCCTGATCTATGACGCTTAAAGTCAGTTGACTAGACAATCAATTAACTGGCATTGGGAAACTACAAGCTACATCATGTTAGTGGGCAGGAACAATGGCTGTTGCACGGAGAGATGAATGGGCGACACGCCCGAGCAGCGTGGGCAGCGGGCGGCTTGCCGGTGGCCAACCAACGCAAAACCCTTGGCCCGTGGGACCTGTGCTCGTGTTACCGGCCCAATGCTGTCGTCCAGAGGCCTGCTGCTGTTGGGCCTGCTTGCTGCGGGGGCGGCCTGTGGAAGCTGCCTCTTGGACCCAGCCGGATCAGGGGCTGCCAAGCGTTCAGCAGCCCCCGGTGGAAGCGCAGCAGGCGCCAGGGACGGCTGGCCGGGCGCCCAAGAGGCTGCTGTGGGCGGCAGCGGCGGCGACGCTGGAGCGCTGCCGCTCGCTTCACAAGCTTCGCGGCGCGCGTTGCAGCAGGGAGCAGAGAAGGCCCCACTCATCCAAGGTGCGCTGCTGTTTAGGCTGCCTGGGTTCAGTGCAGCATGGCTGTCCCACTCTCGCCTCACTGCCCTGCTCTGGCCTCCCCGCTGCAGGCCCACCCGCGCTGCCGCTGCTCAAGGCACAAGCGCTCGCGTTTGTCCTGCCCCTGCTGTTCATCATCTCCTGGGGTGAGCAGGCTGTTTGGGGTGCTTCAAATGGTCACACGAAGTGAGGAATGATGTTTGCAGGCAGCGCAGCTTGAAACTACCATCAGTGCGATGTGCTCATCCAAGTGCTCATTTGCCGTGCTCCCTTCGCCGCCCCTCGTTGTGCAGCCCTTCCCATAGGCTGCTTCATGTGCTGCCACTTCTTCGCTTAGCGCACGCTGCCGGCGTTCTGCAGCAGCAGGCATGGCCAGCGGCGCCGCCCTGACGGAGGCCTCACAGAGCCCAAGCACCAGTTGCACATCAAACTCTGCATGCCACCACATTGCCTGCCCTGACCATGTGATCTGATGCGTTCACAGTGCGAGTAACTAAACCAACAGAAGAGGTGCAGAGGATAGATGGTTGGACAAATCAGTAGTCAAGGGGACAGTTCAGTGTTGGTACACGACGGCTGCTGTCGAAACAGCCATCTGCCCAGTGGGCGAGCGGCGTGCCGCGGGCTGGCGGCACCATCACGTCGGGCGACGCTTAAGCCGAGAAGCGCCAGCCGGTCTCAGGCACCAGCCTGCAGGGGCAGCGGGGGATGTCGAGGGGATGATTCGGTCACGCCCATCCGCACAGCAAAGGAATGTCGGCCTTTAAAGTGCTAAGGGCGCATCCATGCCCATCCACTCGGTTTCTCTACGCCAATTGATGGGAAGCCTCCCCACCGCACGGGGCAGCGGCAGCAAGGGGCAAATCGGCGGTGCAGCGGCTGCACGCAAGCAAAGTGCAGCGGGTGCAGTGATGCACGCAGCAAGCAACAAGTGGTGCGCATGGCCCGCGGCCTTGTTTCGTGTCGTCATACAAATGCCTCAATTATAATCATTTGAAGCGTCCCATGTGAGGGCCCGGCAGAACGCTGGGCCCTCGGGACATCAGACTCGTCATTCAAATCGATCACTCGACACGTGGCGGGCGGGCCAGGGGCACCTCGATGCAGCAGTATGGGCAAGCACTGTGGAACCAACGCAACCCACGCCTCAAAGCAGCAGCGGAGCAGCGGGAGCAGGAGCAGGAGCAGGAGCAGCAGCCCACCTGGACACAGCCGCGGGCCGGCAGCCTAGGCCTTGGGGCGCACCACGTCGCCCTCCAGGCTGAACTTGCTGCTGGACGACTGCAGGTAGGCGGTGAGGCCCTCCAGCGCTGCTGCTCGCTGCGCCTTGGCCAGCCCCTGCGCCTTGGCAATGGCCTTGCTGAGCTTGGCCAGCTTCAGCCGGCCCTTGCCGCTGGCCTTCAGGGCCGCACCCACTGCCTTCTTCCACTTGATGGCCGGCAGGGCAGCGGCCGCAGGGGCCGCAGCGGCCTGCTGCTGCTCGGCAGGAGGCTGCTGCTGCTGCTGCTGCTGCTGCTCTGCTTCTGCTGCCGCTGCTGCCTTCTTGCCTTTCTTTGCTTTCTTCGAGGGCTTGCCCGCCTGCTGCGCCGCGGCGGCCTGCTGCTGCTGCTGCGCCGCGCCTGGCGCCGCCTGCACCTGCCCCGCCGAGCAGTCGGGCAGGGCGTCCAGCAGGTGGCGCTTGGAGGGGGGCAGGATGATGACCAGGCCCTCCTCCTTCTCCAGCTGCACGCCGCCGGGGGCTGGGCCCACTTCCACCCCCTCCTGCTTCTGCCAGGTGCCCTCCCCCTCCGCCTCCTCATCCTCGTCGTCATCGCTGTTCTCGATGCGCGTCTTCTTGCCCTCCCAGCGCGCGCCAGCCACCTTTTTGGGCATGCTGGAGCGGCCCAGGCCCACCCGGCCCTGAGTGGCCTTGTCCTGCGTGGCAGAAGGGAGGGGGGGGGGCAGCGGTGGATGTGAGGAGCAGGGTGGCTGGTGCGGTAGGCAGGCAGCCGCGGCACACGACGAACAAGGCTGGGCAGTGTCTGGCGCTGCGGCGCTCCTGGCCCGGCACCATCACAGCTCTGCTCCAACCCCAGCCTGGCCTGAATCCCAGCTCCTACATCACCCAACCAGCCCCGCTCACATGTGCTAGGTTGTACAGGTTGGTCTGGTCCTGCTCGCTGAAGCCGTGCACAGTGATGCCTGCGCCCGCTCCGGGCTGTGCGCCCACCGCCGCCGCACCCTTGGCAGTGTGGAAGCACACCTGCCACCAGTCGGGGCGGGGGCCCTGGGCGGGGACAACCGCAGCGGGGCGGCACGCTGCCGGCATGGGCCGCCGCACCACAATCATCTGCTGCCGCTCAGCCGGGGGCTGCACCCCCGCCTGCTGCTCCGCTCGCTGGCCGTCCTGCTGCTGCTGCTGCTGCGCATCCTGCTGCGCGGCAGGGGCAGCAGGCGCGGCGGCGGCCTTCTTGCTGCTCTTGCCCTTCTGCTGCTTCTGCGCCTTGCCGCGCTTCTTGGCGCTGCCCGCATCCTCCTCCTCCTCGCTGGACTCGCTGTCGCTATCGTAGCCGCTGCTGCTGGCGGCGCGCTGCGCCTTCACTTCCGGCACCGCTGCTGCTGCTGCCGCGAAGGGGTCGGCACCCAGGATGGCTGCAAGGTCGTGCTCGCTGTAGGCCTTCACCATCTTGGCTGCCTCGCGCTTCTTGAAGCGGCCAATGTGGGTGGCAGCTTTGACCCGCCGCGGCGCCGCCGCCGCCTCCTGCTCGCTGCCGCTGCTGCTGCTGCTGCCGCCCGCCTTGCGCTTCTTGCCGCCGGCCGCGGTAGCTGCAGCCGCAGGCGCCTCGCTGTCGGAGGCCTCGCTGCCACTACTGGAGCTTGAGCCGCCCTCGCTATCGCTATCACTGCCGCTGCTGCTGCTGCTGCTTGCGCTGTCGCGCCGCTTGGCGTGCTCGGACACCACTTCAGACAGGTTGGACAGCACTCGGTGGAAGTCCAGCATGCCGTTGGTCCAGTTCTGGGCGTGTTCCGCCGCCTCGACCTGCGGGCAGGAGAAAGCAGCGGGGGCAGGGGGTTGAGAACCGACAAGATGTGAGCAGCGCAGAACAACAACAGAGCGGCAGTAGCGAGGTGTGAGCATACCCATCGAGCAGGCGCAGCGCCTGCCAGAGAGCACTGCAGAGTCAGCAGCCCCAGGATCTGGCTGGCCCCGCCCAAGCCCAACCGCTGCCATCCCAACCCAAGTTGCAGTGCTTGGGCAGCATCGCAGCACCCCCCACTGCCGCACTCACCGCGCCCACGCCCCAGTTCTCAAACTTCTTCTTCACTTTGATGTGGCTCTTGATGCCCTGCTTGGAGGCGCCCAGGCCCTCGCCCTCCCTCCAGCCCATGGCCGCAAGCAGGCGGTAGCCAGCGCTCTCCTTCTGCGGCAGGGAACACGGAGCCCACGGGTGAGTGGGGCAGCGAGGAGGCGGCGCAACACGCACAAGGCAGGCAGGCAGGCAGGCGGCATGGCGTACATGCATGCAAGTGGCCTGAGTGCATCTACGTCTGCAAGCGCATGTGCACTTGTGAGCAGGGTGCATGCGCTGCTGAAGAGTAGCAGGCGCGGCAAGGCAGAAGGGGGGCCATCATTCCCTTAGATGTTCAATGCCATCAGACTTGCACTCAGGCGGGCGAGCTCTTTGTTTGGTCTGTGCCCGTGAATGTTTGAATCCTCGGCCCCCCGTGCTGGATGCAGGCATTGCAGGCGTGCATGTGTGCACAGGCAGCAGACAGCAGGGCGACAGGCAGCAACTTCGCACCTGCACGCCCTGGTAGCGCTCCTGCAGCGGCGGCGGCGCGCCCGGCCGCTGCACCGCGGCGGCTGCCATGGCCTGCGGGGGTGCCGAGGTGACATCGTGAGCAATGGTGTAAAAGGGGCAAGCCGCGGGGGGCCTCCGGGTCGCTCACAGCCATGCACCAGGCCATGCATGTCGCTGGCGACGCCCCCAGCGCCGTGCAGTGCGCCTCAGGGCGCTGCCGACTCACCCCGCCCTGTTTAGGGTCCGACAACGCGCTGGCCCAGTGTGCAGCAGTGGCGGCGGGGTTGGCCTGACCGGCTGCGGCTTTGACAGTGTTTCTACGTGGTGATGGGAATATAGGCGGCACGCAGCGGAAGGTGAATGCTTGGAGCGGCTGGGGCCCGCACCATGAGAGCTGCACCGCCGCAGCAGGCGGCAGAGCGCGGGCAGCAGCATGGGGGACGCCCCGGCGCGCCTGCAGGCCATCCATCGCTGATCACAGCACCCTCACTAGCTGTTGGAACGATCGCCCAGCTGGCCTGGCCCAGCGGGGAGTGCAGACCGAATGAAGTCGCGGCTCCTGCAGCAGCTAGGCAGCCGGCTGCTGCTGCTCGTGCTGCTAGCGGTAGCGGGGTGCACGGGCTCGGAGTTCCAGGACGGGGATTTCGTGCCAGCGGCGCGGCGGGCGCAGTTCCACGCGGTGCGCCCCTGCCGCCGCTGGCCGCCGCCTTGGGGCTGCTTTGCTGCGCCTTCCTGGATTCAGCTTTGGCTGCTGGCCTTCAAGCACAGTCTATACAGCGATGTCAGTCCGGGCATGTGCTCGCCCTGCCCTTGCAGTTGCAGCCCAGCCCAATGCCCGCTCCCTCCACCCGCCTGCCTGCAGCAACGCACGCACTGGCACGACATCCTGGGCCAGCACTGCCCCAAGTTTGGCGTCAAGCGGCTGGTGGCGGTGCCGCTGCCACAGCCCACGGGCTTCAAGGTGGCAGATGACTACAAGGTGCGGGCGGGAGGCTGCTGGCACCATGCCAGAGTTGTGCTGCCGCTGCTGTGCGCCCGCTCCCGCTCCCGGGTGCACTAACTGCCTATGATGGATGCGCTCCTATCCTAGCTCACTACCCCCTGGCTTGGGTGGTTTGGTCATGCCATCCTGCACAGAGACAGGTGCCTGTCCCTCCCTGACAGTCAAACCAGTGCACCTGGCCCCTTCCCGCCGCGCCCGCCCTGCCTGGTGCAGGTGCAGCTCAGCTTTGACGGCGACCGCCACCTCACGCCCTGGCTGTCCATCATCGGCAAGCGGGCGGCCAACCCGCCGTACGTGGAGGTAGAGCTGACCCGGTCGGGCAACACCATCACATCGGGTGCGGCTTGTGAGGTCACGGCGAAGTGCGGATGGGGTGTCTAGTTGTGCTTGCTGCCTGAGGCAGCGCTACTCTGTCCCTGCTTCCGCTGCTGGCCTGCTGCGGCTGCTCACCATGCTGTAGTGTTGGCCACCAGCCCAGCCCTCCAGCTCTGCATCGCGCTGAGCGACTGCCTGCTGAGCCTGCTGTCCCATGCTCTGCCCTGCCGTGTGCAGTGACTGCCGAGGTGTTTGAGCTGGACCCCGCGGATCAGCGGGAGCACGCGCAGCTCATCAAGGTGGGGCTGGGGTGTATGTGCGCATGCATTGCTTGTACAGCGTGCAGAGCGGTCATACCACAGGGTCGCGCATCGGCCTGGGTTACCGCCTTGCAGGGGGTGTATCGGCAAAACGGTGGCTGCATGATACCACTGGTCCAGTTGCATGGACAGGGCGGCAGCTGCGCATGCCACCACCCACCCGCAACGCATGCGTGGGCCCCCTGCAGGACTTCCAAAACGCCACGCACTGGCCCAAGCACCTGCTGGTACACTACACCTGGGAGAC
Source organism: Chlorella sp. CH2018 (assembly GCA_009928355.1). Lineage (NCBI taxonomy): Eukaryota > Viridiplantae > Chlorophyta > Trebouxiophyceae > Chlorellales > Chlorellaceae > Chlorella > Chlorella sp. CH2018. The sequence goes on along the minus strand of VIYQ01001955.1, from coordinate 12,704 downwards.
GCAGCACGAGGAGAACGAGGATGCGGGCCTGCTCGTCCTCTTCTCAGGTGCCGGCGGGCGTTGAGTGTGCGCGGCATGGCTCTAGCAGGGTGCCCTTGGGCAAATGGTGCCCTCTTAAGCGGTGGGGCTGGTGGCGGGCAGCCGGAGCTGGCATGTCTCCCGCCGCCGCTGCACAGTGGCCCTGCAGGACTCACAAGCGCCCCATATCTGCGCCTCCTGCTCACCGTGGCCTGCTCCCGGTTGCCCATTTGCAGCGGCGGCGGTTGCGGCGCTCCTGCTGGGCCTGAACGTGGCACGGACGTACCAGGAGCGCTTGCGCCAGTTCCTCTCCGACATTGCCGGGGAGAGTGGCAGCAGCTTGGCGGCAGCGGCGGGCGGTGGCGCCAAGGCCGACTGAGGCACAGCATCTGCTGATTGAACAACGCTGTGCAACGCACGTGTGATCCTTGGCCGAGCAGGCAACGAGAGCACAGTGTCGCGGCCACGATGGTACTAGAGCAGCCCTCTGGGTGCCTTGCAAGCCAGCAAGCAGTCCATCTAGTGCCTGGCACCTTTGCGGGCAGGACTGGCCGGAGACCTGAGTGGCAGCTTCACATCATGAGGTGGGGGAGTGGACCGCGGCCGGGCCACGCTGCGCTAAGGGGGCGGCCATGTGGCCGCTGGTAAACAGCGCCCGCTCGCCTCCACTGCAATTGGCGGCCACTGTACCGAACACAGGGGCGAGCCACGGCCGCCCACAGCAGCCTTTTGTGAAGCTCGCTCGCCGGGACGACAATTTCGCTGCGTTGGCGACGCGCCGCCATCTTCTTCGGACATCAGTTGCTACCAAAACAAGTCTGCGGGCGTGCGGCCGAGCCGCGGCAAGTCCCGCGGCCCCCGAGCACAACGCCAGCGCAGTTACAGCCGCGACTGGCCTGCCCCGTGCTGCCGACTGACTCGCGCGCCCCGTCAGGGCGCTGATCGGCTGCCCACACCCCGGCTCCCGCTGCCAACCGCACTATGGGGCACACCAGCCTCCTTCTCCTCCTCCTGGCGCTGCTGGCCGGCCCCGTTACCGGCAGGCAGCTGCACCAGTCCGTGTCCGTCCAGACGCCGCTGCAGAAGGTACGCCTGCAGCCCCAGTTCCGGGACTGGCCGCTCCCGCTGCCGCCTTGCGCAAAGCCGCCTTGCCTGCCTTGCTGCCTCTCACTCATGTTGCTGCCTGTGGCTGGCTGTGCCACTGCTGCCCGCTGTGCAGCCACGCACATGATCTTGCAGCCGCAGCCGCTTGCAACCCTGCAGCCAGCCGTATGGGCCGGCCGGCTCCGCGCACTCCTGCTAGCAGCCCACGCAGCTGCCGCTCTTTGCCTGCAGGTGCAAGCCGGCTACTTCAACAACACCGCGCTGTTTGCTCACATGCGGGACTTTGCCACCCGCTGCAGCAGCATTGCCAAGCTTCACCAGGTGGCTGCACTGGGTCTGGGGCGGGGTGCACGTCAGTCGGGAGTGTTGCAGTGCCTCCTGTATCCCGCCCGATCACCAAGCGATACAGCATTTTTGAAGGCAGCCTGTCGACTATAGAGCGGCAGAGCGGCAGACAGTAATGTGTGCTGAGTGCGGGGGGGCTCTCGTGCTCTGGGCAGCTCAAGAGCTTTTGGCGGCTGACGACACGATCCGACCCCCACTGCAACCACCCCCCAGATTGGCAAATCGGTCCGAGGCGAGCCGCTGCTGGTGCTGGAGCTGTCCAACAAGCCTGGAGTCGAGGAAGCAAAGCCCAACTTCATCTACATTGTGAGTGACCTGTTGCATGTTTCAAGGGGGCCACTGGATCCTCTGCGCTGGCTGCTGCTGCCATCTGAGAGCACCGCTGACCAGCTCGCTCAAGGCTCCCCGCGCTCCTCCTCCCCTCTGCAGGCCAACATGCACGGCACGGAGCCTGGCGGGCGGCAGCTGCTGCTCACGCTGGCAGAGTGGCTGTGCGCTAGCTACTCCAAGGATGCGGCGGCCCAGCGCATCATCAACGGCATGCACCTGTTCCTGTGCGTGGCCTGTGTGCTGCTGCTCCCAGGAACCACTGTGTGGCTGCGAGCTGCCAGTGGTGTTGTGGCTTGCGCGCTGCGCAGCCAGCGTTGCGCGTGGCTGTTGGCCGGCAGCCCGCCCAGCATCGTGAGCCAGCTGCCCTCCCGCCATGCAACCCACCCCAACCCCTCCTGGCTGTGCGCTCGTCCTTCCGCAGCATGCCCACCATGAATCCGGATGGCTATACCGAGGAGCTGTACGAGAACGCCAACTTTGTCAACCTGAACCGCGACTTCCCGGACCCCATCCAGCGCAAGGGCAAGGCCCTGACGGCATCCGGCAAGGAGCAGGTGCGCGGCTGGGCTGGGCTGGGGCTGTTCTTGGAAACGTGTGGCTGTGCACCATCTCTGTGCTTTCCGGTGGTCGTACAACAGTGCTGCAGCGAGCCGACCGCTCCTGCTGCTTGCCATCACCACCCCTGCAGCCGGAGACGGCGGCCGTGATGAACTTCTTCCTCTCGCGACCGTTCACTGCGGCAGCCAACATGCACGAGGTGAGGGGTGCTGACGGTTGTTGCCCGCGGAAGTGCAAGTTGAACCTCCTTGGTATCAGCACGGCTCTCACTGGAGACGGTTGCAGCCTGAAGTGTGCATGCTCACCAACACCCCAGTGGGCGGCCGCTGCCTAGCTGGTGTTGCCCGGCTGACCCCGCTGTGCTGCGTTGCTCTGCAGGGCGCGTTTGTGGCCAACTATCCATACGATGGCACCCCAAGCGGCATCACTGCCTACAACTCGTCCCCCGACGATGGCACCTTCCGCTTCCTGGCGCGCACGTATGCCAGTCGCCACGCCAAGGTGAGCAAACGCTGCTGCAGATGCGGTCAGTGGCCGCGCATGCTTGTGACGGGCCAGCACCTGGCCATGTATGCACTGTGGCTCTGGTCAGCCGCCAGCAGAAGGGAGCACAGTAGCACAGCCCCATGCCCCGGACCAGCGCTCACATGCATTGCCCACACTCCCCTTCACAGATGGCCAACTCCACCGAGTTTGTGGGCGGCATCACAAATGGGGCGGCCTGGTACCCCATCTATGGCGGCATGCAGGTGAGCTCGACTTCAGCGGTGGTGGACGGCAGACCTCCAGCCAGCCGGCCCTATGCTTGCACGTGCAGTGGCACTGCAGCCCCCTGCCCACGTCTCCTTGAATCTGAACCGCCACTGAGCCCTGCCCCGGCACCTGCGCTGTGCTGCAGGACTGGACATACCTGCAAACGGGCACCTTCCACATCACGCTGGAGCTGTGGGACATCAAGGGTGCGCCTGCCTGCTGCCTCGGCTGCCTGCTGCATGTAGGCAGGCGCCCACAGGGGGAGGTGCCCAACCAGTGCTGGTTGTAGCTGCAGCACTCTGCAGATCTGCGCCCTGCGTCCTGCCCTCACAACTCTGTTGCTCTCCACCTGTCCCCTTGGCCCCGCAGGTGCGGCTCCGCCAGCCACGCTATGGTGAGCTTTGCAGCAGGGCAAACAGCAGAGCGATGGCATGGTGCAGATGCCTGCTGTGTCGGCACAGGTCGCCACAGCGGCTGTCTGCAAATTGCACGCCCTTGCACCACTGTGTCTGGCCTCCCACCGCTCCAATGTGGCCCATCCTGCTGCAGGGCGCAGAACAAAAGCCCCATGATCCAGTACGCGCTGTGGTCCACGCTGGGCGGCCTGCGCGGCAGCGTGCGGCGGCGCGGCACGCTGGCGCCCGTAGATGCCCGCATCACAGTCAGCGGCAGCACCACTGTGACGCGGCCAACCAAGCGGTTCGGCGACTTTTACCGGCCGCTGCCGCCCTCCACCAAGCCCTACCTGGTGCGCGTGGCTGTCCCAGCGCTGAACTGGACACAGTCCTTCAATGTGACGGTGCCCGCCAGCGGCAGGGGCGCGCTGCTCAACGTGATTGTGCCATGACTGAGGCATGCACACGCGCTTGAGCCATCGGCACGCACCGCTGCCCACTTTTGCTCCCCCTGTCAACTCAATCGGAATGCAATTCACCCTCTGCCTCTGCGATGATACAAGGAATACAAGCTCCGAATACGTGTCACTCTCCCTTATGCATGGATTTTCCCAATTAATCTGCCGCACGCGCCCTCGTTCTATCTGTCACCTCTCTGCCGTCACCTCCCACCTCCCTGCCGACCTGGGGTCGGCGCCTGCCCTCACCCGTCCGCCCACCGGTTCACCTACCACCGCCCGACAGGGGCTTTTAACAGGTCTGCTATTGCTTCTGATCTGAGCTCCGCAACATGAGCTGGCGCGCCTTGCGCACTTGATTGTTTTCAACCCAACTCACTTGATCTTGATTTGCTACAACACGTGTATCCCAGGTTCCGATGCGCCGCTGTAATGCAACGGGCGCATGCCCAGTCTGAGGTTGGTTCATGCGAGCGAGCAGGGGCGGTCACAAATCACCGCAGGCGTGTGCTTGCGGCCACGCCAAGCTGCGTGGCTGGCAGCGCAGCAAGCCGTGGCGGGTCGGTAGACACCAGGGCCTCTTGCCCTCCCTCGGCCGCCGGCAGCGGCGGCGGCAACCCGGCCGGGCGCCACCCGCGCCCCCATCGCGCTTCCCAGCAGCCTGCAAACGGTCCTCTGAGCCCCTGGGCGCCTCCAGGGGCGCCTGCTGCGGTGCCCATGCAACTCATGAAAGCGCGCGCTGGCAGGACGCCTGCCAAGCCCGCAGCTCCCTAGTTGCGCTGTGCACTTGCTCTCCCCACCAATTCCACAGCTTGTGCAGCCGGAGGGGCCTCACATAGCGTGTTAGACACTGTTAGTGACACGCCATGTCTCAGGCAGTGCAGCGGGCTGCGGCCCCCACGGCGGCCAGCCTGGCCTTCACCAAGGCTGTGGCAGCTCGCCCCGCCGCCCTGGCGGCCGGCAGCGCGCCCAAGCCGCGCCAGGCGCTGAAGCACCGTGCGCAGACCGTGGTGAAGGCTGGTGAGCGGGCCGATCGCCGTCTGGGGCCGCATTGCGCGATCGATGGCCCGATCAAGGCCGCTGGGACGGGCTGGGCAGCTGGGGTGCCGCCAGGGTGCCGCCGCACCCGGCGCTGCCTCGCACCTGGCGCCCCCCAACCCTTGTCGTTTCCCCCTGCCCCGCAGCCGTGGCTGCCCCCGTGGCCAATGGCTCCGCCCCCTCCTCCGTGTCCTCCGCCTCCAAGCCCATGGACATTGTGAGTGCGGCCGATGGCTGGCTGCGCGCCGCCCGGGGTTGATGCGCGGTTTGACTTGAGAATCAACTGTCCCGCCCAAACGGTCAACCGGTGCTGACCAGCCTGGTTTGGCAGTTGGGTCAACACCCTCCTCTTCCCCTCACTCCCACAGGTCTTTGTGTCGGCTGAGGTGGCGCCCTGGAGGTGAGAGCTGGGCAGCCGTGGAGCGCACCCCCTGGGTTCAGGCCCGCCAGCCCAGCATCCAGGACCCGCCGCCACCGCTGGTCGAATATCTGCCAGCCACGCGTGAATCAACCCAAACCCAGACCCCCAGCACAGCACCGCGTGCATTCCGCCTCCCTCACCCTCGCGCTGCCCTCCCACCGTGCCCGTCTGCAGCAAGACCGGCGGCCTGGGTGATGTGGTGGGCGGGCTGCCCATTGCTCTGGCCCAGCGCGGCCACCGTGTGTTCACCATTGCCCCCCGCTACGACCAGTACTCTGATGCCTGGGACACTACCGTGACCGTGAACGTGCTGGGCGAGGACGGTGAGGCAGGGGCGGCGCGAGGCGAGGCTGCAAGGCGTGCAGCTCAGCCCGTGGCTTCCTTGGAAGGTGCTTCGGCAGCCGAAGGGGCCTCTGGGGACCGAGACTGAGCAGCCCACCGACCACGCGTTGCCCTGCTCCCTGCCCCCGCAGTGCGCTTCTTCCACACCGTGAAGAAGGGCGTGCACCGCGTGTGGGTGAGTGCAGTGCGGGGGGACTAGCAAACCCGCATGCCGTGGCCACACGCCATGCCTGCCCTGCACACAGCCTGCACAGCTCTGGCCCCCGCAACTTGTCCCCTGACTTCTGTTCTGCCGGCCCTGGTGTGTTGTGCAGGTGGACCACCCCGCCTTCCTGTCCAAGGTGTGGGGCCTCACCGGCTCTAAGCTGTACGGCGAGAAATCGGGCGCCGACTACGGTGCGCGGGGCGGGCGGGGATGGTGATGCTGGGGTGCAGGCAGGCAGTGGGGAAGGCGGCTTGCGGTTTGGCTGGGCTAGGATGACAGAGTGGTGCTTAGAGAGGTGGGGGCAACTGCTTGCTGTGCCTGCCACTGCACACCTTGCTGACATGCCGCCTCCCTCCCTGCCTGCCCTCGCCCTGCAGTCGACAACCAGAAGCGCTTTGCCATGTTCAGCCGCGCCGCCATTGAGGCGCTGCGCGCGCTGCCCTTCATGCCCGGCGAGGACTGCCTGGTGAGGCGGCAGGGAATGGATTGTCTGCCCAGGGCTGGCATGCTGAACCGCGGCGGACTGCTGCAGCCCAGCAGCAGGGCACACCCTGGCCTGACCTTGGTCTGGGGGTGCAGCTGCCGGCCGGCCCAGTCCACCGCCCTCTGCTGCAAGGTGCTGTGCTGACACCCTTTGCTCACCCTGGCTGCCATCCCTCCCCCTGCCCCCTGCCCACAGATTGTGACCAACGACTGGCACACCTCCCCCGTGCCGGTGCTGCTGAAGCAGGAGTACCAGAAGCGCGGCGAGTTCAAGAACACCAAGGTGGGCAGCGGGGCAGCGAGGCAGTGTGATGCTTGAGGGTCAGGAGTCGCAACTCTAAACTATCCTGCCCGCCAACTTGCCTTCCATGTGCATGCTCATCCTGCTCCACCCCTCCCCGCCCCCACCCCTGCAGGTGGCCATGTGCATCCACAACATCGCCTTCCAGGGCCGTTTCTGGCCCGACGAGTTTGGCTCCCTGGGCCTGCCCTCCGACGCCAAGGACCTCTTCTCCTTCTCCGACGGCTACCCCAAGGTCTTCGATGCCAACTCCCCCGCCGACGAGGCCGCCAAGGGCCCCCAGGTGCGGGCAGCTGGCTGCGCAGAGTGCCCAGCAAGCAGGGGCCACAAAGCGGCCCAGGCTGTGCCCCCTGAGGCCCGCCAGACCCCCAGACCCTGCCCACTGCCGCGCGCTTCGTCCCCTCACCGGCTGCTGCCCCCCACCCCTCCCACCCTCCCGCGCAGGTGACCCCCGGCACCAACTTCAACAAGATCAACTGGCTGAAGGCGGGCATCCTGGCCTGCGACAAGCTGCTGACGGTGTCCCCCAACTACGCCACCGAGATCTCCAGCGGCCCCCAGCTGGGCGTGGAGCTGGACAAGTGGGTGCGGGTGAGTGCAAGCACATGCTGCGCCTCTCTCTTGTTTGTGGCTCTTGTGCACTATGGTGGGTTCCAGCTGGATTGCCGATGGCATCTGCTGGCGTGCTGGAGCTGCTGGCGTGGCTGCCGGCAGCTGGATGCGCTTGGTCTGGGCCTCCCCGTGTATGGCATAGAGAACTGGCTTGCAATGTCGAACAGTGCGTGATTGGACCGCTTCCGCACTCGGCGTCGACCTCGCCCGCAGACCAAGGGCGTTGAGGGCATTGTGAACGGCATGGATGTGGAGGAGTGGAGCCCCGCCCTGGTGAGTGGCGCACAGGAGGGCCTGCCTTTCCGCTTGCTGCAGCAGCTGCTCGCAGCACAGATGGTCCCTCCCTGCTGTTGCCAACGCCCAGCTGGCTGGGTGGGATGCCTGTCGCCCCACCCATTGCCTCCCATCTCACCCCTGCCTCCGCTCACGTGCCCCCCTGCCCCTCAACAGGACAAGTTCCTCAAGTTCAAGTACGACGCCAGCACCGTGGAGGCGGGCAAGGCGTTTGCCAAGAGCGAGCTGCAGCGCGAGGCGGGCCTGCCCGTGGACCCCTCCGTCCCCGTGTTCGGCTTCATCGGTGGGTGGCAGCCTGCTGGGTGTGGGCGGCTTGCAGGGCACGGTGGTGCTGTGGTGCTCGTGAGGCCTTGATGCCCCGTGCCGCTTGTCATGCCGCACATGCATGCTGGGAAGGTTGAGCACTGGTTGTGCCCTCCATTCTTGCTCCCCTGGGCTCACTTGTTTGCTGCCCACCCATCCCGGGTGCAGGCCGCCTGGAGGAGCAGAAGGGCGTGGACATCCTGCTGGCCGCCATCAAGAAGCTGCCCAAGAACGCCAACGCGCAGGTGAGAAGCGCTGCGCTGTTCACGCACTGCTGCCTACACCTGCGCATGAGTCTGCCGCCCGCCAAACTTGGCACCTCTGAGTGCGGCCCACCCAACCCTCTCGGCACCGCCTCCTCACCCCGCTCAACCGCCCCGCGCCTCCCCGGCTCTCGCCCGCCCCCAGGTTGTGATCCTGGGCACGGGCAAGAAGGCCCTGGAGAGCCAGGTGAAGAACCTGGAGAAGCAGTTCCCGGGCCTGGCCGCCGGCGTGGTCAAGTTCTCCAACCCCATGGCCCACACCATCACCGCGGGCGCCGACTTCATGGTGGTGCCTTCCCGCTTCGAGCCCTGCGGCCTCATCCAGCTGCACGCCATGCAGGTGTGCCGGCAGCCCCGTTTGGTTGGCCTCTGCACTCGCCATGCATTTCAGCCGCTGTCAGCTGGCGGCACAGCCCACACAGCCAACAGCACTGCCTGTGCTGCACACGCTGCAGCCCCAGTGCCAGCCACTTCCTCGCCCCCTCACCTCCCGCCCCGCTCCGCCCACCCCTCTGCAGTACGGCACCGTGCCCCTGGTGGCCTCCACCGGCGGCCTGGTTGACACCGTGAAGGAGGGTGTGACTGGCTTCCAGATGGGCGCCATGGACCCCGACCGCCTCACCGACTCTGACGCCGGTGGGTGGGAGCGGTGGCGAGGCTGGCTGGTGACTGCACAGCTGCTGGGCTTTGGGTGCTCCCCTGGCGCCTGCAGGGCTTGCAGGCTGGCGGTGCCCGCACTCTTGCCCATGCATGTGGTGGGCCATGAATGCAAACGCAAGCCGCTTGCGAGGCACACCCTGCCGCTCACCCGCCTGATGGGCCCCACCCACCCGCTCCCTCGCAGACGCGGTGGCCCAGACCATCCTGCGCGCGTCCGAGGTGTACGGCACCCCCGCCTTCAAGGCCATGCGCGACCGCTGCATTGCGCAGGACCTGTCCTGGGCGCAGGTGCGTGTGTGTGTGGGTTGGGAGGGCGCGGGGCGCTGGCTGCTTGCGAGCAGGCAAAAGGGTGGCAGCAGGAACAGAGGCAGCGCGTTGAACCTGCCTGCCTGCTGACGCTCGCACAGCGGTCATCCACCCCAAACTCACCTCCCCCTTCACCCCCCTCCCCACACTGCAGCCCGCCAAGAAGTGGGAGGCGGTGCTGACCGAGCTCAAGTACGGCCCCGGCCCCACCCCCGAGGCCACCGCCGACAAGAACGCGGTGCAGACCCCTGTGGCCAAGGTGTAAGCCGCTGCGTGGACCTCACCAGCACCTTGCAAGCCCCCCTCTTGCTCCCAAGCGCGGCTCAGCGCCCGCAAGCAAGCCCGCGGCAGGATGCACCTCGTCTGGGCTGTGCTGAGCCGCCGCTCCCAAGCTTGGTTTCCCTGCTTGCGCGGCGGCGCGCGCGTGGGCGCGGGCCTCGGAGGCGCGCTGCGCCATGTCAGCACAGCACAGCACAGCATGTTGCACACCCCCGGCCCGCGCGCCCGCCGCCGCCCCGACTACTCTTCTTAGGCTCCCGGCTTTGAAACCCCTCTTTGATTGACTCATTTGGATGATGCATTCTTTCCGGTCCCCACGTCCTGTCCTGTCCGCTGTACCACCATGCCTTGCCATCCCATCCATCCATCCATCTCGCGCCGCGTGCCCATGCACCGCCGGCAGCAGCCCACGAGCCCGGCTGCACCTGTGCCGACCTGTGCGCACTTTAATTGAGCGCTGCGCCTGCCCGCTCCTGTCCCGCTCGCCCTCTCCAGCCCCAGTACGCGTGCCTGTGTCGTGTGTGTTGAATGTTTAGTGGAACGAACTGCCGCGCCCCTAGCCCCTTTTCTGTTTCTCTGTGCATGCCTGAAACGAACTCTTTATGCCTTTTGCTGTGCCACAACTCGGGTAACCAGCCTCTGGAGCAGGACAAAGCGGCAGAGCGGGTGCGGCTGGGAGGGCAGGATGCGCAGGCAGCGAAGCAGCTGCGTGCAGGAAAGGACTGCGTGCAGAGTGCCAAATTAGCAGCAGCACAAGCACTTGACTGCGCACCACCACGTTGGCATTACCCAACAATGGAAGCGTGGGGTGGGAAGCAGTGGCCAGTCCTGTGCAGTGCGCCTTGGGCACAGGAAGGTGGCTGGCGGAGCCTCCTTTCGGCTCAGGGTCGAGCCTCTCCTCCACTACCTGCTGCATCTCACCTGCCGTGCTAGCGCTGGTGCGGGTCTGGGAGAGCGGACTAAGTGGTGTGGGAGAGCGGACTTGCCTGTACTGTAGAAGACGACCGGCCGGTCAGTGAGGAGCAGGCTGTTTGCCAAGGAGTGATTCCACCCAGTATGGGCACCAGTGATCCTGGCAAAGCAAGCAGCGTGCACCATGCTTGCAGCCGTGTTGCTGGCGTGGCTCTCATCCTCACTACAACACACAGTGAAGAAGCGAGGCGGCGGGAAACGCCTGCGCTGCGGCAGGGAGGTCGACGCAGCCCGCGCCACCTGGCTCCCACACGACATCCTCCCTGCCCTGGCTGAGGGGCAAGTGGAAGCTGCTACTGTAGAGCTGTAGCGTGAGGCGTGCGATGCACAGCTTGCACTGCTGCCTGCTAGGTGGGAGGTCCACGGCACTTCCCCCCCGCGCTGTGCCAGCGCATGGCCGTCCGCCGCCCCACATGCACGCATCACACGCGGCGAGGTGCCCTGTGCGCCAATCCGCCATCGGTCAATTCTGCCTCCTGGCACTGTCCTGAGGCTGCTTGGTGGGCTCCCAGGCCCTGCACCTGCCCTTGCACCGCTTCCCGCCCTTGGGTCCAGCCGCCCCTCCGCCGGCCCCCCGACCGCCATGGTGGCTGTGGAGACGCCCCTGCACCTGGACCTGGCGGCCTGCGCGCTGGCAGTCCCGCCAGACTGGGGTGGCGCCGTGTGCCCGCCAGAGGAGGACGAGCCCAGCGAGCCCAGCGGCTGCAGCGCCTCCCAGGTGGGTTGCCAGTGATGCCGGGGGGCTCAATTGCGCGGCCGATGGGCGGGAGGGCCGCCCCTGGACCGGCACCCGCGTTTGAAAGAATAGTGGCGGGAAGGCGCCGGCCGGGGGCCCCTAGCCCAATGCTCCAGGCAGCGGGCTGCAGACCCAATTCAGCGGCCGATCGGGGCGCAGCGCCGGGCAGCTGGCCTGCCACGCACGCCCCCCTAGAAGGCCGCCTGCCGTCGCTGCCGCCCCCCTTCTCGCGCTCGTTCACGCGTCTGATCGCCCGCGTGGGCCAATTTCGTGCTGCACGCCCGCCCCCGGCGCGCACACGCTATGCAGGTGCCCGCTGCGCCCCTGCCCGGCCCCGCAGCGCCCGCCGGCGCCCCCAACCGCCCCTGGCAGTCGTGCGCAGTGGGACTGAACCGGCCTGCCGCTGCCCCTTGCCCCCCGCTGCAGCTTCTGGCGACCGAGCCCACGCTTGGACTTCCCGGCAGCCCCACCAGCTGCCCCGCCGCCTCAGACCACTTCGATTGCCTAGGAGACGCGCTCGAGGAGCAGGCCAAGCTATTGGAGGAGCTCGAGTGCGTGCAACAAGTCGCCGCCGCTTGGCCGCCGCCGTCGCCGCCGCTGCCCAACACGCCCCGCCTGCCCGTCTGCTGCCTCACACGCTGTGCTGCACCTGCTCCCACCAGCACAGCAATGTGCGGCCAGCCACCTGCCTCACCTCACTCGCCCATCCTGCTCCCATGCCGCGCAGTTTCTGCCCCGCGTCCCCCGCTGCGGCGGTCCGCGCCGCGGTGCAGCCCAGCCCCGCGTCTGCACTCTGTGCCGCCGGCCTGGACGCCCTGCACCTGGACCATGCGGCGGACGAGGATGATGCAGCTGTGCAGTACGCCATGGCAGCAGCAGCAGCAGCAGCAGCGGTCGAGGAGCGCGCGGCGGGCAGCGCGTCCGCCGACGGCGCGGCGGTGGCCTCTGGCGGCGGCGAGCCCTGCACCCCGCAGCGGCACAGCGGCCATGACTCCTCGTGGAACGAGTCGCCGCTGGGCACCAGCGGGCTGGACTACGGCGAGGTGCAGTCGCCTGGTGCGTGCAAGAGGGAATGGGCTTGTGGCAGGGCGGTGGGGAGCGCGGCGCAGGGGGGGCGTTGCGTTCCGCATGGACGGCGGGCGGGTGTATGCCTTGCATGCCTCATGCATGCAGCTTGCTTGCTCAAAATTGATGGTTCTGTACCCTGCCTCCCTCCTCGCAGCTCCGCTGCCGCTCATTGCAGCAACGCCGGCACCCGCGGCAGCGCGGCGGCCGCCCCTGCAGATGGCCATCGACAATGCTCAGCGCGTGCGCCTGGGCCACCTGCCCACGCCGGGCGCCTGGCGCGGCTGCGGCAGGTGTGTGGCCCCGCTCAGCTGTCTGGCAATGGCAGAAACGCTCCAGCATGAGTTGTATGCTGCTGTGTTGGCTGCTTGAACATTGTCCAATGGCGGCATGCAGCACGACTTGCTCGTCCTGCCTGACGCCCTCCCCACCTCCCCTCCCCACACCCCTCCCGCCCGCCTGC
>VIYQ01001954.1:0-10204 GCA_009928355.1 Chlorella sp. CH2018 | reverse complement strand
CCACCCACCCCCGCCCACCAGCTGCTGGATGGCCTTGTCTGCGCTCCAAGGCAGCTCAATGGTGAGGTGAATGCGCCTCCGCTGGTTGCGCGCCACTGCCGAGGCATGCAGCGAGATGCCGGTGGAGGCGGCATCAGACACAATCGCCACCAGCTTCTTGCCCTGTGATGGGGCAAGGTGGAGAGGGGCCGACACGATCACTTTGAGCTGCAGAAGATGTCAATCCTACGCACGCAAACACTGCACAGCGCAAGCACGTCACCGCCGCAAACCGGTGCCTCACAGCCTGCTGCCCTGCCACCCCGCCCTGCCGCCCCGCCACCCCGCCCTGCACATGGCCAGCGCCTCACATTCATGAACTCTTGCCGCTCCCGGATGTTCAAGCTGTCCATTTCGCTGCCCTCGCTCTTGGCCCGGAGGGTGTACACACCCCGCCTGGACCAGTGCAGGTGGAACAGGCAACTGTTTGAGTTGCGTGATGAAGGTGCGACCCCCGGCGGCGGGTTCAAAGCCACGCTGCGAAGCACGGCATACTGCCGCAGGGGTGGTCTGTCTATTTCCTGTGCAGGCCACACACAGCCTGCCAAACTGGACAGGGCTTCAGCAGCAGGCGGCTCACCCGCGTGCGTCGCGCACCACCCGCGCCTTGCGGCCTGTCATCTCCGCCACCGCTGAGGGGCCTCCCAGCCTGCTTGGTAGGTGAGGAGATGAGGAGATGCAGGTGGGAGCTGGTGGCAGTGGCGCAAGACAGGACAGAGCTGCTGCAGGTATTGACTGCTGGTGCATGCTGCCAACTCTGAATGCTGCTGCCACCGCCTCCCAAACTCTTACTTGTCTATGAGCTCGTCCAGGAAGTTGGGTGGCAGCTGCAAGGGGCGCATATGTGGAAATGCAGCATCATTGCAGGAAAAGATGTCAAGGGCCGCCTCACTTTCATGCTGGCCATTGCAACACGTCAAGTGCAGTTCTAACCCCCGCGACTCCAGGCAAGCAGCTCACATCCAGTGCTTCTATCTTCTCCAGTATGGCGGCCTGCAGGGAGGAGCAACCACGCTAGTCAGCACGTGCTGACGCGCAGCCCTGCAGCCAGTATGGGAGCTTGTGTGGCTGCGTGCTACCAACCCTAGGCACGCCTCCTCCGTTCACTGGGGACGCATGCAAATCCATCTGCAACCTTTCTATGCCTCGCACACCTTGAGCTGCACACTGGTGGAATCCTCCTCCCCCTGCCCCTGCTGCCCGCCCGCCCCTGCCGTGCGGCTTGGCGAGGCATCGTCGCTGGTGGCGCCGCCTCCCCAAGTGGAAGCCTCCTCGCTGTAAGCACCACCTGCGGACTGCCCCTCACGCTGCTGCTGCTGCTGCTGCTGCTGCTGCTGCCAGGCGTCTAGTGCTCCAGGGGGCGGCTCCTCAAGGGCTTTGGTGGTGGGGAAGTGCGTCTCCACAAAGTGCAGCAGCAGCTGCATGGATGGCGGGGGTGGTAAGGAGGGAGGAGTCGAGACCCAGACCATTCGAATGAGGTAGGCCAGCTCATGCACAGAAGCACAACACTTTGCATGGATGGCGCGAGCAGTGCTACATTGCGTGGTAGAGACAAAGCACAGCATCGAGGGGGGACTATGAACCACCCATTGGCCAAATGCCCAACCAACCTGGCGGGTTGTGGAGATGAATCCGCACGTGTCACCGGGCTGCAGGTTGAGCGAGTCTGCGGCCGCTTCACCCGTGGATTGCAGCCCCAGCACGACTATGGTGGGGAGGTGGGGAGGGGCGGTAATCAGGTGCTGGCTGGGTGGGCGAGCGCGTGGATGGGCTGGCGGCGTGCGGCATTGGGCTGATGCTCCCATGACCCACCATAGTCCATGCAGCACAGGGACAAGTACTTCTGGAACTGTGTGATTGAGGGCCGGCAAAAAAGAACAACAATCCTTCGGGCAAGCCATGCCCACAGCGCCTCACCTGCATAACCCGCTTCGAGCGCACGCCGCGCCTCGGCCACCACCGTGTGCACCTTCATGCTGACGCACAGCAGCTTGAAGAACCTGGAGGGAGGCGGCAGGACGGGTAGGCATGTTAAGGGTCCCGTCAGATTCAGATGGGTAAATAGGGATGGAGTGCACATGCACAGCTGTTGGCCACCGTCGCATGCAACAGGCTAGCTGCCGGAAGCACCCCGCCCATCCGCACCGCTGCTGCGCGGCCCAAAAGGGCTTCCACACATCCTTGTCCGACCCCGTCGCTGCAGAGAGAGGAACGGAGTCGCAAGAATCGCAGCTAAGCGTCGCTACATTCGGGCGTGAGTGCCGACATTCAGGCATGGGCGCCGGCTGTGCAGTTTGAAGCCCGCTGCCTGGCACACCCGTGCAGCCCTGTTGTGCACGGAGCTGCCCAGACTGGGCAGCAGCTGCCCCAGCCCAATGCCGTCCCACCATCACCCCCAAACCTGCAACAGCGAGCACCAGCGAATCGCGCAGCTGCGCCCACAGGGCCGCCGCGGCATCGTAGGCCGCCACCTGCTGCGCTGTGAGCCGGCACTCCAGCTCGCTAAACTCCGCCTCCCTGCAGGCAGTGCATGGCATGCGAAAACTAAACTTGATTGAGACGGTTGCTCCATTCAAAGGCACTCCAGCTCGCGCGACTCTGCCTCCCCGTGGAGGTGCACGGCACAGTGGTGCACACGAGTGGTTTGCCAGCTTTGCAGTGATTTGACAGCTTGCACATGCAGCAGTGTCGACTGCTAGCATAGCAAGTGGCAGGCGAGCCACCTGTGTGCAGCCCGCGAGGCAGGGCAGGCAGGCCCCATCACCTGAACGACAGACCGCGGGACACGTACAGGCCATCGCCCTTGAGCTCCATGGACAGCATCTCCAGAAAGGTCTGCCGAGCAGTGGGCGGAGCGCACAGGGCAGCTGTCAAGCAAGCAGAACAGGCAGGCAAGCATGTGCACATGAGAGGGGAGGGCTGAACCGTGTCTGGTTATGAGCGAAGCCTCAGTTTGGATGCACAGCTTGGCGCCACCCGGCCCCCACACAACAGCGCTCTCTTCCCAGCTTGCGCTCACGATGCCGCGCTTCTTCATGCTATCCAGGAAGGACTGCAGGCGAGTGGAAAGACACAATGCCAGGTGAGCTGCAGTTGAGCTAGTCAGGGATCGGGCTGACAGCTAGCTGCCTGGCGGGGACAAACATCCAGCCCAGCTGCGGCAACGGCTTCAAAGAGCTGCCTTGCAAGAGCTGCCTTGCCTGGAAGTCGGGAAAGGCAGCGCCTGGCCCCCAGAGCGCCAACCGCTCCATGTAAGCCAGATTGCCCACCTAAGGATGAGGGCAGGGCAGGGGAACACGATGCATATCGTCGGGCTGAGGTGTGGACCCGAGGAAGGCGGCCAACAGTGCCCGGCCCCCTAAATGCACTCATCGCGCGACAGCTGTGCTGTTCATTCCAAAGTAGCAACAATGCACGCTATGCCAGCAGCCAGCTGAGCCGTAACCAATCAAGCCCCACAAGCTGCAGGCCGCCCACCTCGGACACGCCGGTGGCGCTGCAGTAGACAAAGCGGGCACGGGGCAGCAGGCGCTGCAGCTCCAGCACAGTAGAAGACACCTGAACAGCAGGGGTGCCACACAGCAGATTGGAAGGCCATCCCGTGCTGGCAGCAGGCCCGGACGGCACATGTTCTTGGCAGCGCCGCCGCAGCGCACCACTGCCGTGTGCCACCTGCCAACACCCTCCAATCCCAACAGAGGTGCACACCTTGCTAGACTGCTTCTCTTTGCCAGGCACGTGGTTCTTGGCTGGCAGTCGAAGTGACAGAGGGGGGCGGGTCGGGCGGTGGCAGGTAGTGCTGCTCAGGTGCGGTTGCAGCCCGAGCGCTGCAGTCTGCATACGCACATCCAAGCAGCTGCCCGGCCCACGCTCACACGCCGCAGCCCCGCCAACGCACTGCACCCAGGCCAGGCCGCACCCTTGTGGCACTCGTCCAGCACGATCGGTCCATCAAAGGTGGGGCCGCCCACCCAGGCCACCAGCTGCGCCAGGCGCCCCTTGGATATGAGGGTGGAGTAGGTCCTGCGGGAAGGGGCGCGTGAGGCGCGCGGCATGCAGGGAGGTGAGGGTGGGGTGGGGGTGCTCAAGGGAGCGGGCAGATGCCATGCAAGGAGAGCCAGTCACCAGGCGCAATCATGGGCTGGCGCAACCGCGTGCCCGCCTGGGCCACAACACCACTTGCAGAATGGATAGATGGAAGGCCCCACTCCAGCACAGGTCGCGGCAGCAACGCGCAGGGCAGCAGCAGCCGCAGCAGCCGCCGCAGCAGCCCCTGTGCCTACATGAAGAGGCAGCCCTCCTGGGGCGTGCTCTTGGCCTTGTCCAGCGCCTGCGCGTTCTGGATGACCTGCAGCGCCAAGGAAGGGAGCGGGAGGCGCATTCAAGCATGCCATCATGCAGTGCTGAGGTGCACAAAATCACCCGAGTCAATGCGAATGGCGACTTGCTCTGCTGCCATCCAGGCAAGCCCCGCCATCCGGCCGCAGCCAGCCCAGGTGCACCAGCCCGTCACAGCCCACCTCGATGTGGGAGCCCAGGTCGCGCAGGTCGCGCACAGCATCGGCGTACAGGTCTGGCAATGGGCAGGAGTTGATGAGGCGCAAGCAATGACTTCTGAGCCTTGAGCCTCGCCGCATCACAACTGCTTGCTGGCGCGTCGATGGGGCCCCCACCACACACGAGCCAGCTAAATTAGAATTAAATGCATCACCGTCTGCCTGCTTCACCACCCCTTCTTCTCACCGGTGGACGTGGAAATCCACACCGACTTGCGGCGGCCGCGGACGTAGTTGTCGAGGACTATGCCGCTAATCTGACGACCCTTCCCCACTCCTGCACCGTCACCTGGGGCGGAGTGGAGGCAGGCAGGCGGGTGTGGTAGAGGAAGACTAGTCAGCTGATGAGAGCAGCAACCGACCGGGCGGGGGCCACAGTCACCAGCCCCTTGAGTTTGGGTTGACCAGCGCACAGACGCACACGCCATGAACGCAGCTGGTGGCCCACCGCACAGGCATGAAAAGCTCGTTCTGAGACCATGCAAGGTCGGGGGGACGGTGCTTACCGATGAAGAAGCCGCAGCGCTCGCCCGAGGGCAGCCAGGTCAGGTGCTTGCTGCACGCGTACAGCACGCCCTCCAGCTGCAAAGAGGGCAGAGCATTGCCACCAACAAGCATGCATGAGAGGCAGCACAGCATCACGAGGTCCGGGGCATGCCAGGGGCGGGCAGCACGCAGGAAGCGGGCATGGCAGGCTGCAGAGCACCATGGACTGACCACACGAGAGAGCACCAGGCCACACCTGCAGGCAGCTCAGCTTTCCGGCAGACGCCACCCCTCCCAGCGCATCCCACAGCGGGTAGTCGCTGTGATGAGCAGGGGGGGAGGTGCGAGACGGCTGCTTAGCATCCTGCTCAGCCGAGCATCAACACTCCCTGCAACTTGCCTCCTGGACATGTGCCTGTCCCTGCATGGTTCTCATCAGCCGCCGCATCACCAGGCTCGGAGCTGCTGGATCGAGCGCCGGCTAAACCACCCACCTAGGCGGCAGCGGGATGGCGGCCAGTGACGCAGGCTCGGCAATGTCACCCGGGTGCGCCTTGCCATGCTGCGCCGCGGCGGAGCGGCACTCATACACGGAGAACACCTGGACGCAGCAAGGGTATGCCAGAAGAACCGCCAGAGGCACCCTGGGGTTGGAGTGCATGCAAGGCTCGGCCTGTTGCGACAGCATGCTGGCGGGCACCTCCAGCAGCCCGGCCAACTTGCTCACAACTTGGCGCACCTCTAGGCTGATTTGCTCCGCCACCGTCTCCCCAAACTCAGCCGCATCTCCCGCGCCGGCGGCATCCACCGCAGCCATGGCGGCCTGCAGCAGAGCAGCAGGAAGGGAGTCGGTGGCGACGGCCAGCGGCAAGGCGGCGGCGACGGCGGCAGCAGACAGTGGCGTCACTGCGGGGCCCCTACGGAGGTACTGGATCACTTCTTACAGACTGCTCAGGCGATCGAGGCTGCCTGGGCCCGCAGAGGGGCACGTGGCCGCAACTTTGCAAGTCGCGCCTCACCTGCGCCGCTTCTCAGGTGCTCCTGTACGCCGTAGAAGCGCCTTGGGCTCTCTCTAGGTTCAATGGTCCTGCCGTCTTTGCTCAGCGTGCGCTCTGCGACGGCTTGAGTTGCTAGGCCGCGCCTCCCTTGGTCCACGCCACCCGATCGCACGCCTGGGTTTGTTTGATGGCGCAACAGAAGCAGCGAGCAGGCTTGGTACCCTCAAGCCCAGCCCATGTCATGCTGGGCAAACCCCACCCGCCGCTCGGTGCAGCGGCAGGCGGCGGAACCGCAGCCCAGCGTTGCCTCATAATTCCCTGCAGCCTAAAGCATGAGGCTGCAGTGTGACAACTTAGGTTTGCACAGGCGTCATGGCGATACGTCAGGGATGTCTGCAGGTGGTACATGTCGATCGCCTAAGCAGCTGCTGGAAGCGCATGCAAGAACGCAACAGGCTTCCCCATGCTTCCAGTAAAGCTCAAGTGCAGATAACAGTGTACAGAACAGCATGTCAGCCCCTGCGAGTGCGCTTGGCAGCGGCGGCCCCTGAGGCGGCTTGGTCGGCCGACCCACGCCGAGCCCGCTTGCCGCCCGGTCCCGCCGCCGCCGCCCTGCCGCTCCCGCCAACCGCCACGGAATCGTCCTCCCCGTCCGCCTCTGTCTCTTCTGTGTGGATGCCCCGCCGCCTGCCCATCGCTCGCAGCTTACCGCCAGGCCCACCAGCAGCCTCTACATCCTCGCTGGCGCCCCGCTTGCGGCTGCCTGATTTGGCGGGTGTGGCAGCAGCCACTCGCCGCATCATAGCAGAGCGTGGCCCAGCTGGTGTGCCGGCCGCTTTGGGCCGCTCCTTTGCGGCCGGCGTGGCTGCTGCATGCCGCGCCGCTGGCCGGCCTGCCGCAGCTGCGGTTAGACGTTGCATGTGCACCTGCTGCTGCTGCTGGCTGTGCTGCGCCCCTGCCTCTGGCCCATCCTCCCACTCATCTTCTGCCTCTTCTGGCACAGACGCCAGCTTGCCACGCGCACCTGGCAGCACCAGGAGCTGTCGCTGCCCAGCTGCCCCCAGCTGCTGCCGACCCGGCTGCTCCACCCACTGTGGTGCTGCAATGGCTGCGGCAGTGCCTGCCCGCCTGCCCCCGTGAAGTGCTGCGGCGGCTGGTGGGGAGTGCTCGCCGCTGCTGCCGCCTGCCGCTGTGCCACCCAACATGGCAGCCAGCTCAATCTTTTGGCGGCGGATGAGTTCCAGGTACTCTTCATGGCGCCGCCGCTGCTCCTCCTCCAGCTGACGCAGCAGCCTGTGCGGGACAAGGGCAGGGATGAGGACTGTGCGTGCAGGGCAGCTGGGCGATCATCACAGGACGCAGAGAGTCGGCCGCAACCAGCAGTTGCAGAGGCACAGCAGCAGGGCTCCCTGGTCCATTTTGTCATGAACTCACTTGTAGCTCTCCCGCTCGTAGTCCCGGTGCGTGAAGAAAGCGTACAGCAGCATGGCTGCACCGATGGCCAGCGCCGCCCGCCGCACCGCCCACTTCAAGTTGAGCTGCAGCAGGCCGGTGCCGCCAACAGCTGTGCCGGCACCTGGGACCAAGGTGGCGGGCAGCAAGGCGACGGGCAGCCAGCCAGGCAGCGGCAGGTTCACCAGCAGCTGCAAGATGGCAGGAGGAAGGGGTGGCGGTTCAGCAAGGTTCGGGAAGCCCAGGCGCCGCTCAGGCGGCCTCAACGCTCACATCTGCCTCCACTGCTCCATGGCTCTGACCCATACTTTGACAGCCCATCCCTCCCATCTACCTGGTCCTGGCCATCCACCTCCAGCCACATGTGCAGGCGGTCAACCAGCAGGCGCTCCCCAAGCAGGCTGACGCCCATCAGCGCCACCACCGGCAGCCGGGCCTGTTGAAGTGATGGGACGATGGGCAGCCAGCTGAGCTGGGCGCAGGTGGAATGATCATACTGAAGCACGCTGCATGCACGTAGCCAGCATAGAGGCAACCAAACCACGGTGCAAGGTCAATGTGGGATCAGGCTGCTGCGCACCTTGGCGGTGGCGGGGCTGATGCCAGCTGCCCAGGCGGCCAGCACACCCACGGCATAAAAAGCTGCATCCTCCAGGGTGTACGACTTGCCCAGCAGACGCATCAGCACTGCAAGGTGTAGCAAGGGAGAGGGTTAATGGCTGGCTGAACGCAAATCTCCTCTTCGTGGCACAGGGCCCCTCAGTTTGCGCGACAGCCGGCCATCGTCCAGCCGACCTCCTTTCAGCTGCTAGTCCCCACCCACCAGAGTCCGAGCGCTGCTGGTAGCCAATCACCACATCCACCGCCGAACGGATGCCCTTGCTGCTGTCCAGCAGCCCAGTCAGCTCGCCCGCCAGCTTGCGCTGCATCTCAGCCTGCAGATAGGCGCGCGTGTCAATGTATGTCACTGGAGACCTCTGAGCAGTTAGGCCTTTGAGTGAGCCAACAGATGCCACATGGCACTTGCCTGCAGGCCGGCAGCCGCCGCCAGCTCAGCGGCACGCCCCTCCACCAGCTCGAAAACGCTGCCCACAGCGGCCTGCGAGGAGGGAAATAGCAAGCATAGCGTGCATTAAATCCCCCCAGGCATTCCAGCAGCTGATTGAAATAGCATGCTGGATCAGACGTCGATTGAATTGCCTGCTGCCACCCACCTGTGCCTCGGCCAGCTGCGCCAGTGTGGCTGCCTGCCCAGCCTCCAGCTTGGCCTGGTTGGCCAGCGCCGACTCCTAACCGGCGGGAGCAGAAACAACGCTGTGTCGGAACCAGGCTGCTGCCATCACAGCCTCAGTCTCAGCAGCTCACATGGCAGCACCTTCAGCAGCGGCTCCTGCTGCGCAAGCAGCGGCGTGGTGCAGTAAATCCCGAACATGACCCACCTGCAGCTCCAGCCCCAGCTGCTGCTTGGCGTCCAGGGTCTGGAAGTAGGCGGCTGCCTCTGCTCGCGCCTTCTTGGCCAGCGCCAGCGACTCCTGCGGAGTTGGCGGGGTGAGGGGCGCTCCATCTACCGCACAGTTGCCATCCACTGCTCGTTACAGTAACTGTTTCGCTACCAGAGTGCCTCCTCCTGCTAGGCTTGCCACCTTACACTGCCCGCCGCCTCACCTGCTCCAGCTCCTGGTGCTCGCGCAGCAGGCCCAGCGTGGCCTCCGCCTTGCCCGCCAGCTCGGCGGCGCTGCCTGCCAGGCGGCCCACATCCCCTGACATGGCATCCAGCTGGGCCTTTGCAAACTTGGAGCCCTCAGCCAGCTGATTCAGCATGTTTTCTGTGTACCGCTCGAAGTTCTGGTTCTGGATGAACAGGCACATGCTGCGGGATGTGGACGGTTGTGCACGCCCGTGAGTTGCATGCCGTTGCGATCACACACGCATACACCGGGTGGGCAGCGCACATTCCTCAAAGCTGCAAGCGGCACTGCTGCCAACTGCCCTACGAGTTTGCTGCCCCCTCAGCCTCCCTGCAACCCTGCGCCTCACTCCCAACACCAGTCTCACGTGTCGGCGTGGGTCAGGTACTCCACATAGAGTGCATGTGCGCGGTCCGGCAGCACATCGGTGCACTCCCGCAGCGTCTGCCTGGGGCGGCAGGGGTAGGTGTTGCTGCCCTGCACCGCCAGCTGGCAGTTCATGAGGTGCAGCGCCAGCCGCGTCTTCTGCGGCTGCTCCATCCGCCGGCAGTCGGCCGCCAGCTCCGCCACCGCCTGCGCAGCGGGTGGGGGAGGCACGGCTGGTGAGGGGCAGCGCAGGAGGCAGGTGATGGTGCACATGTTGACTGCCTGGATCGCACACCTTTGAGAAGCAGTCCAGGCCAAACAGGCGGTTGAGGAGGCTCTCGCCCGCAGCCCGCTCCTCCAGGGTGCCCAGCTGGCCTGCACCCGCTTGGGCAGAGTTGGGGTGCGGTTTCTGGCGGAGGGCAGCGAGGCAGGCAAAGCAGCAGCGGACAATGCTCTGGGCGGCGCCGCATGGCAGGGTCTAGGTTGACATTTTGTTGCTGCGCACACCAGCAAGTGTGGCATTGGCTGCGCAGGTCAGCAAGCTGCCGACTTTGAACAAGGAAGGCGGGCGGGCAGGAAGGCGGCGGGCGCGGCATTGCAACACCGCTGTTGTGGGGCC
>VIYQ01001953.1:0-10976 GCA_009928355.1 Chlorella sp. CH2018 | reverse complement strand
AATCAATTGCTAACCAGGGAAAGGTGAGATCAGGTTCTGGCTGCACTGCACACCGGGCCGGCGGCTCAATGCTCCTGGATATTGCTTTGGCTGAGGTTGAGCACGAGCACAAGGACCGCAGGCCAGCCAGCCACCACGGCATGCTGCTCAGCGGCGGTCAGCTGACCTGCTTGGCGGCGGCCTCGACGACCTCTGTGGGAGAGGGCGCGGAGATGAGCTTCACGCCCTCGGTCTCCGTCTCGCGCAGGATGCGCTTGAAGTAGCCAATCTGCAGGCACAGTGGGTGGGGCGATGCATTAAGAACAGGGGCAGGATGCGCATGAAGTAGCCAATCAGCAGAGAGGGCGAGATGCGCGCGGCCAGCACTCGGTCAGCGGTAGCAATGTGGATAGAAAGGCAGGAGACGCCTTGCACGGGACGCGCTTGAACCAGCAGGCATGCCGCCACAGCCTGGCATTTCACAATGCTGCAACCACCACAAGAAAGGGAAAGCCCTGCAACCCAAGAAGCCTGCGCACCTCCTTAGGCTGGAACATGGCAATTGCGGTGCCCGACTTGCCGGCGCGGCCGGTGCGGCCTGCACAGGTGACAGGACAGGAGCTTGGTTTGGCACAGCACACGGCAGCGTGGGGGCTGGCCTGGGCGCCATGTGGCAGCAAGGAAAGCTCGGGGTGCTGCAGCACCTAATCGCTTCTGCCCACCCACACAACCCCGGGCACCTCGGCAACCATGCGTGTGACAGCTCAAACCCCAAAGGTGTGACACTCCAGCACCCACCCGAGCGGTGCAGGAAGGACTCGGGGTCCTGAGGCAGCTCGTAGTGCACAACCAGGTCCACATCCGGGATGTCCAGGCCGCGGGCCGCCACATCAGTGGCCACCAGCACCATCAGCTGCATGAGGGAAGGCAGGAGCACGCTGCTTTGAGAGGGTGGGGTGGAGGGCCACGCGGGGCAAGCAGGCAGGCAGGCGGCATGGCAGGCAGTGTGCCGTCTGTGTGGGCCACGGCTGCTGGCGGCGGCTGCAGCAGTGAACCCCAGAAGCCGTCGCAAGCTGCCTGCTCGTCGCCGGCTCTGGCTTGTGGCACAGGCACACAGCCCTTGCTCTATCCGGGCCAACCATGCCCACCTTCTTGTCACGGAAGGAGGCCAGGCACTTCTCGCGCTCCCGCTGGCTCATGTCACCGTGCAGCGCGCCGCAGGGCAGGTGGCCGCCCACCGAGGCCGCCACCTCGTCCGCCTCGCGCTTGGTCTGCGGCAGGCAGGCAGGAGTGTTTGGGGTTGAGGGCAGCGTAAGTGTGGGGGTCAACGTCTGGGTGGCATATCTGCAGCGGGCGCGGCTTGCGCAGCGGGCGCGGCGCCATTGTGCAGCCTCTCTTGGTGGTGGCACTGAGCCTGCACCCACCTGGGTGAACACAATGGCCTTGCCGCCCTCGCCGTACACAGTGAGCAGGTCCACCAGCACCGAGCGGCGCGCGTCGGCAGGCACCTGAGGCAGGGAGAACAAGGAATAATGTAAGCAAAAGGCAGGGCTCAGGCGCCGAGCCAAGCCTGCCTGGTTTGTTCGCTGCACCACTGCCCCCTGCTGTGCGCGGAAGCGGGCGGGTGCCTGACACATGGGGCCAACCCCACACATCGCTGACCCTGGGACAGCTGCGCACCTGCACCGCCAGGGCGGTGATGGAATCGGCCATCTTGCCGGTCTGGCCCTCGCCCACCAGGTCAATGTCCACGGGGTCTGCAGGGGGAGAGGTGCAGCAGTGCATGCGTACAAGTGAGGGCAGGGAAGGCAGGAGCTCCTGGAATGACCGCCCGTCAGGTCAACGCCCACAGGGGCTGTGCGCAGGCGTGGGAGCGGCTGCTTAACTGTCCGGCAGATGGGCTGTAAATCACAGCAGGGCCCCACGCATGCAACCACACCCTGCTTGGGCACTGTTGGACCAGCTGCTGGCCTGCCCCTGCCAGCGCATCAACCGCTCCCCTCCCCTCCGTTCAATAGATCAAAAGTTCAATGGTTGCAGAGCACTCACTGTTGAGGTACTGCTTCACCAGCTTCTTCACCCACTTGGGCACCGTGGCGCTGAACAGCATGGTCTGGCGCTCCTGCGGGAGAGCACAGCGGGGGGCAGCGGCAGCAGAGGGGGCGTGAGCACGCGCAGGACGGGATTGCCTGCCGCCTCCTTGGGCCAGCCGCTGGAAGCAGCCAGGGCGCATCCCGGCAGGCGGAGCGGCAGCGCAGCAGCCAGCAGTGCGGCAGTGACGGAGCCACGGCCAGCCAGTTCAAAGTCCAGTCACAGTGCCAGCTCACCTCGGGCACGTTCTCCAGGATGGTCTCCACATCCTTCTCAAAGCCCACGTTGAGCATCTGGTCCGCCTCGTCCAGCACCACAAACCGAACCTGCGCAGGTGGGCGGGGCGGCGGAGTGAGAAGGGGTCAAGCGATCGCGTCAACGAGAAGGGATGGCGTCAAGTGCTTACCCCCACCCCCCCGCCATGCCTCTCCCACCCCAACTGGCTTGCCTCACCCCAAACCCCCTGCCATGCCATTCGCCAACCCCACTGCCATGCCTCACCCCAGTCCCCCTGCCTCACCTCAGACAGGTCCAGCGCGTCCTGGTCAATCAGGTCGATGATGCGGCCCGGGGTGCCCACCACAATCTCCACGCCGCGGCGCAGCTCCTTGAGCTGGGGGCCGATGGGGGTGCCGCCGTAGTAGCAGCCCACGCGCAGGGAGGGCGCGGTGCAGGCAATCTCACGCTCCACCTGCAGCAGTCAAATGATGGACCACAGGCTGGCGGTGAGCAGGCGGGCCGCCCATGTCCAGCTGTTGCGCGCGAGTAGTTATTTCAGCAAGCAGGCCCCAGGCTGGAAGGGCACCTGCTTGGCCAGTTTGCACGTGGGTGGGGGCCAGCACCGGGCGCTGCCAGTGCTCCACCCATCCCTTGCGCGCCACACCACACTGCACCCCACCACCCCAACTGTTGACCAGATGCAACACTTGCCTGCTTGGCCAGCTCGCGCGTGGGGGCCAGCACCAGGCACAGCGCCTTGCCGCCGGGCTTGGGGCCTGCCATGATCTTCTCGATCACGGGGAGGGCAAACGCCAGTGTCTTGCCTGCAGCAAGGTTTGAGGCAAGCAGGGCCGTTGAGAGCTGCACGCCCTGCGCCTGCACGTGCAGCAGGCTCCAGAGCAGCTGCAGAGCCGCAGCTGCAAGCTGGTGGTTGGGTGCAGCCAGGCACGCAGCCACGCTGCCCAGTCCCCGGCGGGGCGCACCGCTGCCGGTCTTGGCGCGGGCAATCAGGTCGTGTCCAGCCATGGCCGGCTCAAACACCGTCTTCTGGATGGGGAACAGAGAGGTGATGCCACGGGCCTCCAGGGCGTGCACCTGGAAGGGAGCAGGAGGGGGGCGGCAAGCCGCGCAGCAGTCAGCAGTCGGGGCAGGCGGCAGGTTGGGTGAGCACGGGCCACACAGCTGCTTCCTCCCCATACTTCCTCCCCCTGCGCCTCTCTTCTGTGGCCCGCCCGCGCCCTCACCGTCTTGTCTGACAGGCCGCAGTTGGCGATGAGCAGGGACGGGTCCACGACCGCCACCTCCTCCTCCTCGTCATCGGTGAACAGGCTGGCAAAGCTGCGGGGCACCTGCGCAGGCAAGCCGGGCCGTGCAAGCCCTGGTCAGCTGGCTTGCGCAGCAGCCGCAGATGCAGGCAGGCAACTCCGCGCATGCATGCAGCGCCTGGCACCCAATGTGCGGAGCTGGCCGAACAGATGGCGCAGGTGGGTGCTGCCCGCGGAAGTGCGATGGGGGCTGTCTCTTTGTAGCTCCTGCCCCACCACAGGCCCTGTGCACCCACCTGGCGTGCCTCCTCCTCGCTGTCGCTGCCAAACAGGTCGTTGTTGCGCTCAACAGGCAAGGACGACTCGAGGGTGGCGGCCACGGCGGCAAGCGGCACGCGCTTCTGCGCTGCCTCCTCCTCCAGGCTCGGCTCCACAGTGGCCTGCAGAGGGGTGTCGCGATTCTGCAGTTAGTTGGCGGGCGGATGAAGGGGGAGGCAAGCAAAACCCGTGGCCAGATGCGCAGGCTCAAGCCGGGGCGCCAGGGCGCTGGCGGGGCGCCGCCGCCCCGCCGCCCGGCGCGCCGCTGCACCGCCCCGCCGCCCCGCCCGCAGCACTCACCACCGCCAGACGGTGTGCGGAGCGGCGTCCATCGATGCGGGGGGCTGCTGCCTGGCGCAGGGCGCCGCAACCAACGGAGCCGCCGCTGGCGGAGGGCACTAGGGGCCGGGCCCGCTTGCTGACGGTCGAGGCATGCCTGCCGCCTACTCCTAGGCTCTGCGCGGAGCGCGCTACGGCGCTGGCCGCCATGCTAGCGAGCCTGAGGCGGGCAAACGTGGTGGCGGGGGCTCCTTGGTAGGAGCTTTGCACCGTGGGACAGGCCGGCAAACAATGGCGCACAAAGAGGCAGATGCATGCGCCGCCACGACTTTGGGATGGGGGTCTGCCGCCGCCAGCGGCGCTGCCACTGCCCCAGCCGTGCGCCCGGCGCCTCGTGCACCTTATTGCAGTATTCTAGCACCGCTCAGCAACCACATGGCAGGCCACAAACGCCTGCCGCGCCACCAGCCCTCAGCCGCCACTGCTCACGGCCTGCTGCAGCCCCGCCGCAGCCTGGCGGCCCGCCACCGTGCACCCATGGGGCAGTTGTGTGTCGTCAAATCAGCCGGCAGCAGCCAGGCGGCTGGAGGCGGCGCAGCAGTGCCGCCGCCGGTGCCGCCGCCGGTGCCGCCGCCTGCTCGCTGCATCCTTGCACTCGGGGCCGATGGGCAACGCTTCTGTCAGATGCCCAATTCCGGAGTCGAACTCGACAGCTGGCCGCTGCTGCAGGAACAAGCGAAAGCACTAGGGGAGAGCCGCCGGTGCATAGAGCTGGAGGCACTGGGGCAGAGCTTGGCCGCCTTTGCTGCAGCGCGCATGCCGCCCCTCGCCACTGCAGCAGCAAGCGCGCCCCCTCCCCCATGCAAAGCGTTACAGCATGCTCAACACCAATCACCTGCACTGCAGCATACGCCCAACACTAGTGAATACTACACTACGAAATGAATGGCATGGCTGCCACTTAGACGTGGCAGCTCGAGTTGTCTGAAACCGTCGGGCAAGATGGCTTGTCCTGCATACCCAATGCTGCATGTTTGGGCTTTCCCTGTTCTCATCAGTTTGCGCTGGGCAGCGAGAAGTCCTCTCCCATGGGGTGGCCGCACCGCCACTGCAGCTCCTCTGGCACCGGCTGGGGG
Organism: Chlorella sp. CH2018; assembly: GCA_009928355.1. Lineage (NCBI taxonomy): Eukaryota > Viridiplantae > Chlorophyta > Trebouxiophyceae > Chlorellales > Chlorellaceae > Chlorella > Chlorella sp. CH2018. Next base: position 5,689 of record VIYQ01001953.1, on the reverse strand, counting down.
CAGGGCTGGCACAGCCCAGGGTCGCCGGATTCGTAGTCGCACCACAGGCCCGCCTGGCGGCACCACGTGGTTGTTGCTGCACAGCGATCGAGGGGATGGTAGCAGGCAGCGTGGGCGGTAGTCAAGCGGCAGGCAGGGGGCGCCATGTTGCAAGTAGTCCACTAGTAGTGGCAAGGCAGATGGCACACCACAGCACGCTTGGATCACAGCAGCATAGGCCATGCAGCAACACCGCCAGCAAGCCGCCGCCGCACTGCATTTGCACATGCACATGCCTGGTTGAGAGGTCCCAAGCCTTATCAGGATGGTCAACTCACTGGAAGGGGTGGAGACGATGCAGCAGGCCTTGCCCTCCCGCCCACAGTCGGTGGGGTTGGCGATGCACGTGCTGTCTGGCCCGCCGCAGTAGGCGCCAGAGGCGCAGATGGGCGGCACTTTGTCTGGCTTGTCCACATCTTCGTGGTAGAAAGCTGCACAGTCACAAGGTGGGAAGAAAGTTGGCAAGCGAGTTGGCCGACAGCAAGGGGAGCTGTGCAGGCCCGCAACTCAGCCGCTGGCGAACTCCGTTGAAGGGTGAGATCCACGGCAAGCCGCTGCTGCCCTCCTTTTCATCTGCTGCCTCCCAGCTGCTGTCTGCCAGCCCCATGCTCCGCCAGCGTGCAGCGTTAAGCGCACGAGGATCACTTACAGGGGCAGCAGGGCTTGCCCAGTGCGCCGCATGTTGCGGCGGTGGGCAGCGGAATGCACTCGGATTCGTTGACGGCACCCAAAGGGGCGCGGCACAACACGTCTGCACATAGGTGAGCAGCTGTTGGGCAGGTTGCGCGCAGCCCACACGGAACCACCAAGCTGACTGCTGTAACGCTGAGTGCCAGCTGCCGGCAGTGAGGGAAGCACCACGGCTCCTGATGAGCAGTACAGACGACTGCCGCTGCCTCCAGCCACCATGCACTGCCCCACCTGCTCCCCAGCAGAAGGGCGAAGGGAAGCTGTCGTTGTTGATCCTCGCTTGCTCCTCGTTCAGGAGCTCCACAGGGCAGCACTGGCCGCCCAGCTGGCCGCAGGGGCTGGGCACAGCTAGGCAGGCGGACCAGCCATCCGGGCTTTCTGCGACGGCGCCACAATAGAAGCCCATGCTGCAGTTGGCGGCGGCCGGTGGGCAGAGGGAGCCGCAGGGGCCGCCTGCAGATTGAGGAGGAGGGCCAGGCAGCAGCACAGGTTTGTTGGCAAACATCAGAAGAATGGGGAGATCAAAGGCCTCCGGGGCAGGAGGAGCGGCGGCGGCAACGCACCCACCTGGCTGGCCGCAGCGGTCGAGCGGCGGCGAGCGCTGGGCTGCCGCCTGGGCAGCCAGCAGCGCCAGCCAGAGGGTCAGCGAGGTCAGCAGGCGCATGGAGGCGAAGGGTGCCGGTGCGGAAGGGCAGTAGGCTCGGAGGCTCGCCAGGGTAGGGGCGAGAGGTTGCAGCAACTTTGCAGGTTGCGTGAACGGTGAGGCAGAGAGGCAAGAGAGCAGGGTGCAAGGTGAAAGATAGGAGTTCTTAAGGGTGGGCGGCGCCAGCGCCCCGGCCGTCCCAGCCCATGGCACTGCCGTGGTCTGAACGAGTAGCCTTGTATGTCAGCAATGGGGATCCTGAACTTCTTGTCTCCATAGCCTGACTAGGAGGCGCAGTGCTGTCATGTGCAGCCCAGTCGGTTGCCGCACCGGCACTTGCCCCCGCCTGGGAGCAGCAATTATCATGCCCTGCTTCGCAATAGAGCGGGTTCCCCCTGTCTGTTGATAGTTTCAGTCTCATGTGCGTGCCCTGCAGTGTGTTGGGACAAGGCTGCTATGTGCAGGCCCAAAGCCCACGACAGGCCGGCCAGCGGGCAGCAGGCAGCAGGCAGCGGCGGCAGCGGCGCCAGCCGTGCCTCTAGCCGGCTCGGCGTCAGCTTGCAAATTAAGCCTCTTAATTGTCAGAAGCTTCTCATGCGCAGCTGCGCCGCGTCGCAGGGCTCCACAGCTGCTCGCCGCGGGTCCCAACTCTCCAGCCGCGCTCAGAAGAGGTGCGCAGCTTCCACGGTCGCATCACGGCATATGTTGCGGTATGTTTGCCGCAGCGAGAGGCGCCGCCGCTGGGCCCTCCATCATCCACCGCCGCCGACTGCCGCCGCCACTGCCCGTGACTTGTCTCGCAGCTCGACGATCACGCAAGCCGCAAGCACCAAGTCCCGCCAGCAGTCCAAACGCGGCGGCTCCATGGCGCTGCCACGGCTGGTGGCGTTTGACCTGGATGCCACGCTCTGGGGTGCGCCGCTGCCGCCACCCAACCAATGCTGTCGCTGGCTGGGAAAGGAGTCCGTGCTGCCGGTTCCTGGGATCCAGCCAGTTGTGCATCTGATCGGCTGAACATGTCTGAGCCTGCTTTGCAGAGCCGGAGATGTACCAGCTGATGTCGGGGCCGAAGAAGCAGGGTGTGGACCGAGCGGGACGCCCCGTGGTCATCACACACAGGTGTGGGGCGATTTGCGGGGGGCGGGGCTGCTGTTGTGGTGCCGCCGGCAGCAAGGAGGTGGGGGTTGTGCAGGTATGCCGTTGCGGGCAGTTTGCGGTTACGTGTCGCGGGCAGCAGAGACTGGTTGTGTGAGAGCGTGTGCCGGTTGCAAGTGCATGGATTGGCTGCTGCACGGCTGCTGCACCTTTCTGCCTTGCATGCCCATCCCTCCTGCAGCGGTGAGGAGGTGTCCCTGATTGGCGACGCCTGGCGCATCCTGCACGAGTTGGCCACCGACGCGCGGTGGCAGGATGTGCAGATCGCATATGTCAGCCGCACCGATGAGCCGCGTGAGTGTGTGGCGGTGGTGGGTGGGTTGGGGGCCTGAAACAAACAGGCTCTGCCGCTGCCGCCGCTGCTGCGGCTGGTGTGGTTGGCTGGCGCGGCCTGTTGTGCGCCAGCCCAGATCCAGCCCCGCCCCTCCACCCCACTCTCGCTGCCGCCAGAGTGGGCCTCCCAGTGCCTGCGCATGCTGGCGCTGGACAACGGGCTGACGCTGCACGACCTGGCGCACCATCATGAGGCGAGAAGGGGCAGGGAGCAGATCCGTTGACGGTGACGGGGATTAGGCGAAACTGCTGTGCTGCTCAGGCCGCATGGCAGCCGCAGGCGCTGCTGACGCTGAACCCCACCACGTGCCTTGCAGATCTACCCCGGCAGCAAGCGCACGCACTTCCGGCGCATCCACGAGCGGACAGGCATCCCCTATGAACACATGGTGGTGCGTGGCTGCTGCTGCCGCAACTTGGGTGGATGCTCTCGCTGCCTGGGCAGCCTGCTGCCTTGCCGCTTGTGTGTTTGCCTGCGCTGGGGGCCTGCGTGCCTGCATGTGTTGCACTCCATGCCAAGCGCGAGCACTGCGCTGCTGCTGACAGGCCTGCCCCCACGTTGCTCTGTTCCAATGACCGCAGTTTTGGGATGACATGCAATGGAACACCAAGGACGTGGCGGGCCTGGGGGTGGTGGCAGTGTACGCGCCCCAGGGCCTCACAGCAGCGGCGTGGGATAAGGGGCTGCAGCAGTATGCGGCGCGGCGCAGCCGCGCGTGACAGCGGCCGTGCCTGCCGTAATTTAGTGCAACACTTTCTCTGCATGCGGTGGCTGGCGCTGCCCGCAAGCGCTGCTTTGCTCTTTTCACACCCCTCCCGGCGACCCTCTGCACTGCTGTTTTAGAGAAACCTCGGTACTTGCTGCGTCTGCTGTATTCCAATGCATCACCCTGTAACGTCCTGTTCAGACAAGGCGAGGCTTCGCCAACCTACACAGCCTGCCTGTGCTGCAAGGCCGAGTGCAGCCTGCGGTCTGCACAGGCGGCAGAGGGGCCAGGCGACAGCGGTGGCGGCACCCATCGGCCGCCTTCTGAGGCTGGTAGCCGATGCCCACTGCCTTTAGGTCTCTGATGGAGTGCAGGCCGGCACGTGCACCCCCGCCTGGCCGCCTCCCGCCCGCCCCCTTGCACCGGCGGCGGCCTCAGGCCGGCGCACTGCTCCCATCCGCAAGATCGTGACCCCGATGGGCCGATGGGCGCCTGTGACGCGCATTTGGGTGTGGGAGGAGTGAGCGTGCTACGCCTGAACAGCAGCGGGTAACCCCCCAAATCCCGGCTCTGGGCTGCGCGGGGCGAGCTTGCAACCCCACAGCAGACGGTCCGACAGCCCCATCACCATGCAGGCCGCCCAGTCCGTCTTCTGCGGGTGAGGCAGCGGCGAACGGGGGTGGAGGCCCGCCACCCAGCGCCCGCGCCCCTGCTGACCCCCGCCCCCGCTCCCGGATTTGCAGTGCCAAGCTCCAGGCGCGGGCCCAGCCCCAGCAGCGCCGCGCCGCCCGCACCGCGGTGGTCGCCTCCGCCGACAACCGCGCCGCCGCCGGCTTCGCTGCCGCCGCGCTGGCCGCCGCCGTGCTGATCAACGCGCCCGTGGCCCATGCCGACCTGGTGAGAGGGGGAGGGAGGTGGTGCAGGGTTGGGTTCAGCCGGGCTGTGCAGCGGCAGGGTGCTGCAAGGGTGATGAGCGCAAGCAGCAGCCGAGGCGGGCGATGGGTGCCGGCCGGCTCAGCCAGCTCGGCTCGAGGAGCGCCATCAGGCAGCTAGCTAGCGCAGCCGGTGCAGCAATGCTATGAACGCCTCGATAGCCAGCCACTGGAGCTGGAGTGCAGCGCGATGCAGCTCATGCAGCTGTGCCAGACAGCGGCTCTGGCACAGCAGATCTGGCCCAACCAGAGCCCAGCCAGCACGGCGGCATGCAGCATTATGGTAGCCTGCTCGCTGCGGCAGCAGCCGCACGTTGTGTGCAGTAGGCTGATGCACCAGCTGTGGCAATCCCAGCGCAGCACAGCAGCTCGGCCGGCTGACCAGCAGGCAGGCCGCATGTGTGGCTTGGAGCAGCCGCGGCTGGATGGCTATGCTGTGGCGCTGCTCAAACCCAACGCGTGGCGCAAGCCACCCAGCAGATGGTGCATGTGGCATGCTAATTGAACAGCTTGTGATGTTCAGGAATTGACGTTTTGACGTTTTGCACATACAATTCTTGTTCCCTGCCACAGACTGAGGACCTGCTGGCCAAGACCGCCGCCAACAAGGCCCTCAACGGTGAGTGGGCAGACACCAGCCCAACTGTTTGCATGCCTGCTGTTTGATGTGTTGGGCAGCAGTTGGTCAGCCAGCGGCTCGCGTGCTGGCTGGTGCCAGGCTGCAGGGCGGCGCGTGTGCATGCATGCCTGAACAGTGGCCGCTGCCGACTCGCTAACCCCTTGCCGCCTCCCCGCCCCGCTGCTGCAGACAAGAAGCGCCTGGTGTCCTCTTACTCCAACTTCGCTCGCAGCACCTCCGTGTCTGCCGGCACCTGCGCCTTCCCCAACAACTGGTTCGGCTGGTGAGCTGCACAGCCTGCTTTTCCCCCGCCTGCCTGCCTTGTTGGCCCCTGGCTGTCCAGCCGCCTGTCCTCCTGCCTGGTTGCTGCCGCCCGACCCCGCCCAACCTGCCTGTTTGCTGCCACCCGACCCCGCCCAACCCGCCTATTTGCTGCCGCTCGACCCCGCCCAACCTGCCTGTCCAACCCGCTCACTGTTCCACCCAACTATCCCTGCCCTTGCTGCAGCGACGTGGGTGTGGTGGCCCCCGACAGCGTGATCAAGCAGGACATCAAGCTGGAGTGCGAGGT
>VIYQ01001951.1:0-27867 GCA_009928355.1 Chlorella sp. CH2018 | reverse complement strand
GCCCACCCCCATGCCGCAGGGCCGCCGCTTGGGAGCACCCCGAGGCTGTCAAGCTGCTGGTTGAGCTTGGAGCAGACGTCTGCCATACGAACCACATGGGCCATAGCGCGTGAGTGGGCTCAGCCTGGGCCAGGGCGGGCCGCGAGCTGCCACATGGTCAGTTTGAGACAACAGCGATGCGTGCGCCTGCCTGGCCAAGTGCTTAAACGCTGTGTGGGCAGGAGCTTGTTTGAGCCACTGCGCATGGCGCAGTCATACCGCTGGCCGTTGGACATTTCTCCGTTGCCCCTGCTGCTGCCCGCAGGCTCTTGAGCTGCGTGCAGGAGGGGATGCTGGAGAGCGCTGAGCTGCTTCTGGAGCGGGGAGCCGATGCGGCGGCAGTGAATTCACACGGGCTCTCACTTCTCATGTTTGCCAGTCACCTGCCAGTAGAGAAGGGGGCGGCGGCTTTGGTCCGCCTGCTGCTGCGCCACGGCGCGGGCGCTGTGGTCAACATGCAGGTGGGGCGAGCAGGGCAGGCTGCAGAGGGGAAGGGAGTGTAGCACATGTGGGCACAACGCAGCCACATCTGTTTGGTGCTGCGGTTGCTGCGTGCGCACGAGCCCCACAGTGCTCATTATTCCCTCCAACACCCCTGCATGCCCCTCTTGCCTCCTCGCCTGCAGGACCCCTGTGGATGCACCGCCCTGTACTATGCCGCTGGCCGGGGCAATGCCGAGAGCGTGGCGGCGCTGCTGGAGGCTGGTGCTGACCCTTGCCTGCCCAACGTGCGTACTGCCTAACAAGGCACTCACAAGTGTTGTGTGAGATGTGCTAGTTTGGGGCGCCGCACGCCACAGTGCTGCATGCCATTGTCTGCTTGTGGTGTGCATTGTTTGCATCCACACGCTGAGCGCTGACCTGATGGAGTGTGGAAGGCGCTGTGTGCACGGCTGGTTACGTGCGGGGTACATCGCATCATTGGAGTTCACTGCCCTCCTGCGCCTCCCCCTGCCTCTGTGCCCTTCCTTGCAGAGCCACTCCCAGACGCCGCTGCACTTTGCGTGCGAGCAGGGGCGGGTGGAGGCGGTGAGGCTGCTGCTGGACCACGGCGCGACCGAAGTCATCAACCTGCCGGGTGCGGCGGGAAAGGCAGCATGGCTGCGGTAACGCATTTACTGAGCTGAGCTGGCTGGCTGGTTGGCAGGCAGACGCATGAACGGCCTACCTGCGCCTCCTGCCCTCTGCCTCCCTTCTCAGGCATGAATGCTTGCACCGCTTGTCCCTCACCACCTGCTGCTACTCTGCGGCATGAAACAGCCGGCGGGCACTGACCACAGCATGCTTGCCTCCACACTCTATCCCACTTGTGCCATAGACCAGGAGAACTACACCCCCCTGTACAAGGCGGTGGGCGGCTCATGCGAGGCGATTGTGAAGATCCTGCTGGAGCGCGGAGCAGATGTTTCCATTGCCAACAGCATGGGGCAGATGCCCATCCACTATGCCAGGTGAGCGCGCGAGCCACACGGTTGGTATGCATGCACACTGGTGCAATGAACGCATGCGCTGGAACCGAACCGACCGGCGGGCGCCCACAAAGTGAGCTAGCAGCCTCTTTACCTCTCGCGGCTCCTTGCCCCCTCTGCTGCCAGCCAACTGGGGCTCACTGGCATTGCGTCCCAGCTGCTGGAGGCGCACCAAGGCCAGGGTGTGCCCATCAGCCGCCAAGAGCACATGGGCCACTCACCCTGCCACTTTGCCGCGGGTGCGAGCTGGGGAGTGTGTCCTGAGTGTGCATGCATGGTGTGGGTGTCCTGAGTGATGTGTGTGCTTGCCCTGGCCGGGCGCGGGGCTAGGTTTGCACTGAGGCGTGGAGGCTGAGGATGGGCGCTGGGCAGGCTAGCAATGGAGCCTGCGTGCGGCCTACTTACTTCCCCGCTGCCTCCAGCCGCAGCTCAGTCTCCCTGTCCTCCCCTGCCTCTCCTCCCCGCCTGCCCAGAGCACGGCCAGCTGGAAGTGTTGGAGAAGCTGCTGGCTGTGGATCCGCAGCTGGCGGCAGCCCGCGACCGCCGGGGGCTGCTGCCCATCTCCCTGGCTCTGCGTGCAGGGCCCGACCGATGGGAGGAAGCAGAGTGCCTGCTGCACATGGGCTGCTACTTCCCAGCTGGCGCCTCGCCAAAGGAGCGGTCTGCTGTGGCAGACCAGCTGCTGGATGCACTGGCGCTGGCTGGCAGCCCAGGCAGCCCACAGTATGCAGAGATTGCGGCCCACGTCCAGCTGAAGCCCGCACAGTGGCGCAAGGTGCCCAACCCCTGCGCCGGCATTGGCGCTGCGCTGCCCGCTGTGCTGGCCCGCTCGCACAGTGAAGCCGCCCGGCTGGTGGCATGCCTGCCGGCCTCCGACCGCGCCCGCCTGCAGGCCACGCTGCTCAGCCTGCACAGAGCGCAGCGGGACACCGGCATGGACCTGCCGACGCTGGTGCTGCCCGCTCTGCTGCGCGGCCTGTTTGAGTGAAGATGGGGCTTCTGATTGCTTGAACGCCTGATTGCTTGCTTCTTGCTTGATGTTTGGCAGTTGTCGCTAGCCTTTGCGTTGCTTCATTCCCCACGCGTGCACAAGCGTGGGCCCGAGCCTTGTGGCGGCATGCGGTGTGCGCCGACAAGCCGCCTGCTATGGCAGGCAGCTCCCTGGCGTGCCTCACTCATGCCGCTTCTGTTGTACTGCCGGCACCTAGCTGACGCAAGCTGTGAGCTCCGGCTGCAGACGGTGTATGCGCACTGCGGTGCTGAGGGCAGCGGCAACGGTGCATCCTGCGTGGCACCGCCTGGCCGCCAATGCCAAGTGGTGGGATCTCGGCCGTTCGCGCCCTCCCGTGTACCCGTCCTGCTTCCTGTTTCATGCTTGTAATAACGAATTACATGTTGCCGAGCGCATCTCAGATTGAATCACGGATTGCCACAAGCTTCACCTGCGCTTCATGCAGCTGACTGCCACAGCGAGCTACCTGCTGCTTGCCCATCAGTGCGCAGTGCGGCGCCACCTGCCTGCTGCTGCCCTGTGCGCTGCGCCTGCCTCCTGCTGCTGCTCTGTGCGCTGCGCCTGCTGCTCTCAGCTGTAGTACTCGTCGCCGCTGCCTGAGCCGCCCTCGCCCTCCCAATCTTCCGGGTCCAGGTCATCTTGGTCAGCACCCTCACGGTCGATGCTGTCGCTGCACACAGAGGGAGTTGCAGGGGCGGAGCGGTCAGCGGATGAAGCGATACGGGCAGGGTCACATATGGGCAGGGCAGGCAATCATTGTGGGCAGGGGCCAGGGGCGCGACGATGCACATTCTGCCGTGCACATTCTGCCGCTCACCCATCATCATCATCCTCTGCCCCCTTGGAGGGCTGCAGCTTCTCCTCCAGGTTGAAGTCTGCCAATGCAAGGAACAGAGCAGCCATCATGACGGGCCGCTTGTGTTCACCAAATGGTGCTCACTGCCGCAGAACAGGCCAAGCACCAATGCAGCCGCTGCGACATGCATGCTGAGCATTGCGGCACGGTGTGCCCAGCCTGCCCTTACCGCTGAAGGCAAAGGTGACAAACATGTTGCGGATGGGCGCCGCCACCCGCTCCCACACCTGCTGGCAGGTGAGGGGCATTATTCAAAGGGGAGCGATCCGGCAGATACTGACGCCCAGCGGATGAATGGTATCGGGCTGACCTGCTGCACAACCGCCAAACCAGCGGGTGCACTCACCTTGTCCGGCAGCTGCAGCACGTCCTTGACGTGCGCCCAGCTCAGCACGCTGCCGGGGTTGGCGGCCGCAGGCGGCTGCACAGCATGGGTGGCATCCCACAAGCAGAGGGTGGTAGTGCTGGCTTGTGCCGCACGCCGAGCATCACAAGCCAGTCATTTCAGTGGGCTGCTGCATGCTAGGAGTCTTCAAGTCATCCATACCTAGCCCAGCCCACCTGCTGCGCCGCGCCAGCCGCCTTGCCGCTGCTGCCCTTGGCTGGCCGCTCCCCTCCCTCATCCTCCCAGCCTGCTTCGTCATCTGAGCTCTCAGCTGCCTCTGGCTGCTGCGCCTCATCAGAGGACTGCCGTGCAATCGCTGCCTGCCCGGGCCGCGGCCAGCACCCGCCACACCTGTTGGAGAGAAGAGTACGGCTGTATTAGCACGTTGGAAGGGCAGCAGGCGCACACGCAGCATGCGTGAGTGTCATCTGCAGCCAGGTTGTGTGCAGTGCCCTGCCTGCCGCCCTGCCTCACGTGCATTTGATGGCATTGTGGGTGTCGCCTGGGGAAGCACGAGGGGGAGAGGAGGCAGCACTGGTCGTCCAACTGTTGCACACAGTAGCCACTGGTGCGGCGGGCAGACATGCTGTTGCAAGCACGCAAACAGGGAGTGCAATCCACAACGCATTCCTGCCAGGCCCTCACACTGGATGGAGGGGTCGACTCGGAACAGCGCCTTGAGCTCGTCCCTGTGCAAGGAAGGCAGGGCAGTTGAGCGCGCCTTCTTCAGCCAACCCACCCTGCTCACTTCGTGAGGCAAGAGCGGCTGCCGAAGCATTCCAGCTGTTGCAACTTGCTTGCTCCGCTCACTTGCTGAAGGTGCGCTGCTCGTCGGCGTTGTCGTCCACCACCACCCGGCTCAGCCCCTCCTTGGCCAGCTGGCGCTGCCAGATCTTCTCCTCGATACTGCCCGTGGTCAGAAGGCGGTAGATGAAGACCTGCATTTGCATGGGCAGGCATTGCGGGGGCAGCAACCCATGCATTCAAACCAACAGCGCTGTCCAGACCGGCAGCGACAGCACAACGACATGCACGTGCTGCTGGCCTTGCCACCGCTGCAGGTGCGACAGACTCGCAGGAATGCAGGCTGCGCAAGCTGCTGTGGTGCGTTCGTGCCCCATGATCTCCCCCTGCTCACGTCCTTCTTCTGGCCCTCTCGCCACACGCGCCCCATGGCCTGCAGATCATCCGCCGGGTTCCAGCTGCCAGGGGGCAGGCAGTTTGGGCGGAGTGTCATTGATCGCCGAGGCAGGTCAGCCTACTGTGGTGCTGGCTCAGTAGCCAAAAGCAATCTGAATGCACCTGGTGCTGGTCCAGCAAGCTGCGCAGCTGCTCAGCTGCGCAGGCAAGGTGCACTGGGTGGCTGGCAAACCTGGGGTCCAGTAGGATGAGGCGGTTGGCGCCCACAATGTTCAGCCCACACCCGCCTGCAGGTTGGACAATAGCAGGCGCGAAGTGCTGGTCACCAGCAGTCCTGTGCCTGCCGCATGGACCTGATCGGACCATGAGCTCCTGATGGGCTCAGGGAAACTGCATGCCAGGCAGCTGCACGCCCAGCACAGCCGCAGCGCCGGCACCACCCAGCAGCCCACCCGCTTTGGAGGACAGCAGCAGCACGAAGGAGGGGTGCTCTGGTGCGTTGAAGGTGTCCACCATGCCCTGCGTGCATTCGGCAGGGCACAACATGCAAAGAAGAGGGCTGATTTTCGAGAGCGCGGTGTAACCACAGACGAACAAGCAGGAGCAGGCGTCACAGGTCATGCCAGAATCGGCATGAGGATGCCAGCGCTGCTTGTACACCAGAATCGGCCAAGCGCAATCAGCGGCGGCCATCAGCAGCGGCTGCGGCAAGTTCTCGCCCACCTGCCGCTTGCGGGCATCCAGGTCTCCGGTCAGGGACAGTGTGACCCACCGGTTCTGCTTGCACACCTGTGCAGGGGGACGAGGAGGCGGCCGATGGGTTTGCCAGAGGTGTCATTCGCTGCAGTGCGGCGGCATTAGAGTATGCCAGATTTGGACGACTCAACCAGCATAGAACATGCAGAATCCCTGCCCACCTTGTCGCACAGCGCCAGGCTCTCGGTGTAGTTGCTGACCAGCACCACCTGTGGGCAGTGGATTGCAGAGTTGAGAGGCAATGATGATGTGAAGCAGCAGAGGTGTGCACTTGTGGGTTATTGACCAGCTCCTAGCTGAAGGCAGAGCAGTCTGCATGCATGCGCTGGCCACCTGTGCTTGCTGCATTGCAGCACCCGCCCGCCTCCCCACCTTGTCTGTGGGCTCGCTCTCCTTGATGGCCTTCAGCAGGTTGACCAGCACAGCCATCTTGCCTGCACAGGAACAAGGCATGGGGCGTGGGTGTCATTTGGGGGAATTGCATGCCATATGCTGCATCCAATGTAGTTGCCAGGCCCTCACCACCCCAGTGCCATCTCACCCCACGTGGGGCGCTCCATCTCCCCACCCCACCCACCCGAGTGCATGGGCTGCACACTGCCAGCTGTGTAGGACGGATAGACCGTCGGCTCCTTGAACAGATGCTCCAGCCCTTCCATGCCAGTCACTACGGCACGCGGCTCGCTGTCACCGGCTGCTCCCCGCGATGCCTTGCCGCCTTTCCCGCTCTTGGTGGCCGCCCGCCCGCTGGCCCGCGCCGCTGCCAGCAGGCCGGTGCCGGAGGCGCTGCCTCGCTGCATGTCCCAGATCTGTGCAGAAGGGGTGGGCAAGGTGGGCAGACTTGCTTGCAGTATGCAGTTCACGACTGCTTCCGCTTCCGCTTGCAAGGATGTCGTCAACTTTGTCTTCCCGCGACCGGCAGCGCCTCAAACGCCCCAGCAGCCCCAGCCTACCATGTCGGGGTGGCAGCACAGCTTCTTGAGCGCGTTGATGGCGGGCAACGTGGCCAGCGCCTTGTCCCGCTCCAGCTTGCGCCCCTCCAGCGCCGCTACAGCAGTGGGAGAGCGGGACGGGAGGGGATGGCTCACCACCGCAGCCAAGAGTGCCCCGCTGACTGAAATGAGGTTGTTCGCCTGCAAGTGTGCTGAAGAACGGTCTGGTTCCGCAACATCCCAGCGCAGCCCCCAGGCACACCTTTCACCGCTTCGCTGGCCAGGAAGCCCTTGTAGATGGAGTGCTGCAGCGCCGACATCTTGCAGAAGATGACCTGCGAGGGAGTGGACAAGCACAGCTCAAACTGATCCCACGCTAGCTGCCGTGCTTGGGGGTTGCCAGCTGCAGCATGGCTGCTTGCCCGGCAGCAGGCACAGCGTGCAGGCACAGTGTGCCTGCGTTCTGCACCCAATGCGTCGGCAGCCCAGCCAGGCACATCAGCACTCACCTCCTGCACCTTGGCCGGCAGGTACTGCTTCAGCGTCTCGCTGGTGCGCCGGATCATGTACTGCTGCGCCCGCGACACTAGCGCCTGCTGTGCTGCTGTGCCCTGCGGGTGGGCATGGAGTGGCAGGCGGGCCGCCTTGGTGTCACTGTTGTGCTGCGCTGCCAAGCCTCGCCCTCCGTCTGCATGCGTGCAGCACCCGCCGCTCTACCTCCATTCAAGCTGCGCATCGTCTCTGCCTCCCCCACCCTCCCACCTTCTCCAGCTGCTTGTCCGTTGCGTTGGCGTCCCGCCCCGCCAGGATAGGGTGCTCAAAGTTCTTGCGGAACTCGGTGGGGGTGCCGAACAAGCCAGGGCAGGCGGTGTTGAACTGCAGGAGGGGTAGTGGGTGGGTGGGTGGTGGCAGGTGACACGTGATGGCAGGAGACGGTCATAGGGGACCGGCAGCCAACACACCACCAAGCCAGGCAGCGGCATGCTCAGCTGCACCGTTTCACTGCATTCCCTGCCTTGCCACGCTATCGCTGCTGCCCCACCATAGCGTAGAACTCCGACAGATCGTTCTGGATGGGCGTGCCCGTGAGTAGCAGACGCAGCTTGCAGGGCAGGCCAAAGATGGCCTGACAGAAAGAGGTTCAAGGTTAGAAACATATCGCCAACTGCATGGGCTGGAGCACACAGCTGCGCCATGCATGAGCATGCCAACCACGCTGCGCCCGCAGCCCACCTGATTGATCTTGGACTGGCCGTTCTGCAGGAGGAGCAACATGGCAGGGGAGGGCCAACCGGTCATGCAAGTAGAAGCAGGAGAGAGAGGCTGCGGGAGCGGCCAGAAGGCTTCCAGCAGCACGCCGGCAAGCAGGCGGGGGTGGCTGCACGCTCGGTAAGCAAAGCAGACAGGAGACAGAGGAGCCCGCCAGCGCTTCCTCACCTTGAGGCGGTGTGCCTCATCGCAAATGACCAGCTCGAACTTCTTGCCATACACCAGCGCCTGGTTGAGCCGGAAGACATCGTCTGTGGTTGGGTGGCAGGGAGGGAGGAAGGGTCGGGAGTGACTGGGTGGGGATCCTGGCGTACTGCGTGATGCAGGCAGCGCAAGCACATGCTAGGTCACAACCTCTAGGTCACAACCTCGATCTGAACATCAAACTACAGAGAATATCAGGACCCAGCCAACCGCACAGGACATGATGTAGCAGTGCGCCTGCGCCCGCCCCGCCGGCACGTAGTTGCCCAGCCGGTTCAGCTCCAGCTGCAGGGGGAAGGAGGCAGCGTTTGCAGATGCGGCAGCTCAGATCCCAATGGCTGCAGAGCAATGACCAGATCGCGTCAGGTTGAGCAGGCCAGCGCAATCTCGCTTGCCTTCAGCTGCGCGGCGTCCTCAATGACCGTGGGCTTGAGCCGGCCGCCCAGCCACTTGTCCACCTCCCGCCCTGTGACAGTGTTGGACACCGATTGCCGACACATGGTCTAATCAAAGGAACACTTGCTTGAATGCAGAACCGCATGCCAGCTAAAAGCTGACACTTGTGCAGCACGTGGCTGCGCCTCCCTCAGCACCCACCCCAGTTGGCCACCAGCGAGGTGGGCGTGATGACCAGCGCGCGGCTGCAGGTGGGGCGGTTGCCCTGGATGCCTGCATCAGGCGGGATGCAGCGGCAAGGCGTCGCTTCTGAGCAGCTGCAGCGCAACCGGCTGGGCGGTTCGTACCGTGCTGGCGCACCACGACAGGGTCCACCACAATCCGCCTGCCCGCCCGCCTGCCCCACGCACCGTTGGTGAGCAGCGCGCACATGCACACGATGGACTGGAAGGTCTTGCCCAGACCCATTGAATCAGACTGCGAATTGGCAATTCGAAAACAATAGACAGGACTAAGGGATAAGCCTGCACGAGGTGAGATACAACACGCTGGATCGGTGCATGTGCACACTTCCGTGTTTGTTGCACGTGCGTTGCCGCCAGCAGCTGCAGCGGCATGTCCTACGGAGCGCTGCGTTGCGCAGACTTGCAGGTCCTGCCCACCTGGATGCAGCCGCGGAAGTTGGGGTCCTTCAGCCCCGCCAGGCACTTGAACATGAACTGCACCTGCAGGCAGCAAGGAATGACGCGACAGCGGTTCGGACTTTGCAGGAAGGCCAGCAGGCACTGGACCTTGCAGGCACCCAGCGGCACTTTCAACTCAGGGGCTGCCCTTGTTTGCTTCTGCATCGCAGCACTGCAGCGGACTGAGCTCGAGCTGCTCAAAGGTGCCGAAGCAAGCAGCAACCTCACCCCCTCCACTTGATGCGGCCGCAGCTTGCCGGCGATGAACTTGTCGACCAGCACCGTGGCATAGGGCGCCTGCCCCTCTGCCACCGGCGGCAGGTCTGCAAGAATTGGGGCTGGCACAGCGCAGCAAATGAGCTGCCAGCGGCTGCGACGCTGCTGTGCCCCACGCTGGCTGGTTGCAGGAACATGCACCAGCACCCACCTCCCCACCTCCCCGCCTGCCCAGCACCCACCCACCGGGGAACTCTGCTGGGTCAAACAGCACCACATCTGGCGCATCCGACCCGTCGTCTGCAAAGCCGTCGCCCAGGCGCCGCCCGATGGTCACCACCTTGGTCACCGCCTGCTGCAGCGCGCCGCCCGGGCCCAGCTGCGCCAGCCGGCTGTAGTTGATGCCGACCTGCGGTTTGTTGGGTCGAGGTGGGGTGTTTCCAGATGTTTCTCTGGCCGCAGCACAGAGCATGCGGCTGGCAGCTGAGGAGCGGCAACCCGGCCTGGCCACCTTGCAAACAGCAATGCACCGAGTGCCTGCCTGCTGCCTACCTGCAGGCCTCGGCCACTGGCATCCGGGCGTGACGCCAGCGGCGGCTGCGTGAGGCGGGTGCGCAGGTAGGATGGCAGCTCAGTTGGGCACTTCTGCAGCACAGGCAGGGCTGCCACACAGCCCTCGGACGAGGACGCAGAGGCATACACCTCACCTTGAAGGGCTTGCGCACGGCACGGTAACCGGCCGCGGTGCACGAGATGCCGCCCAGGAGCACCACGCCGCCGTCGCTCGCCGCTCCTGCCGCCGCCGGCGCGTTGCCGCGCAGCCCCTCATTCTGCTCCCCACCCTCCTCCTCGCTCTCTCCCGGCTGCTTGCGTTTGAGCGGCATGTCTGGAGCTGGCTGGCGAGGCCGAGGATCGTGAATTCGAGCGCTCAGTGCCGCTGGCCCGACCCCTGCAGCCCCCGGGCTGCTCCCTGGCCCTAGCGAAGGTGTAGAGGGTGCTGCAGCAGCGATCAGATCAAACACAGGAAGGCTGCTGCCTCGCATGGGTTCATGGGCGGCCTTCGCCTCTGCTGGGCAAGCAGCAGCGTGTCCAGGCTCCTGTGTGATCTGCTCAGGGAGGGCAGGCCGCTCGAGCAGGGGCCTGCCAGCTTGCTCGCCGCCGCTGCCGGCACACAGCGGTGGCGACAGTTAGGGCTGCGCACCATCGATACTTCCCCCAATGTCTCAAGGTCTAGCAACTCTTAATATGTAATGTGCAGAGCTGGCATTTGGGAATGAAGGGGCAGAGGCAGGGTGTGGAAAATGACGTGCGGCTGCACGTGTCAACAAAAGGGGGCGCTACGGGCTGCGCAGCGCTGCACAACCATTCATGGAGAAAAGGCAGGGAAGAAGAGATTGCAGTGCATCTGGGTGCAGGGATGTCGTGCAGAAGAGCTGCAGGGACGGACACACTGAGACGCACACCATGGCAGCTGCTCACCAAAAGCAAAACAAAGATCACACAACAAGTGCCACTGCAACGAGATGCTTCAACATTACCACTGGAGAGATTGGCTGCAGGCAAGTTGCCATGCTGTGGGTGCCGAAGGCGCCGGGCTTCGCCAGCAAGCGCCGTGCGCCTGCTATGCCTGCTGTGCCTGGTGCATCAGTCAAAGTCTGGGTCGGCGGGCAGCGGGCGGATGACCCCCGCCTCCTCCTGCTCTGCACGCCGCGTCATGCACGCCTTCTTCCAGTGCGGGTTCATGCAGGCCTGCAGTACACAGGCAGGTGCAGGTTGCTGTGGTGTCAGATGGGCAGCAGGTCAATTGCAAGCCGGTGCGTGCTCAGGCAAGCGTGCGGCGGGGTTTGTGTTGCGAGCATGGCGTGCGCAGTGCCACCCGGGTGCACCCAACTAGCAACTACCCTCCCCAGCGCCGACCACCCACCACCCAGCCCAGCAGCAGACTCACCTCAGTTTGGGCTACAACCCCACCCCCACACCAACCCACCAGACTTGAGACAAGCAGCAGGCTCACCGAGCACTTGCCGCAGCGCTCGCGGCTGCGGATGACGGGGTGCAGGAACAGGCGGCGCTTGCCCTTGCCGCTCTTGGCATCCCGAGCCTCCTGGCTGTGCGGCGCATAGCTCTTGTGCTCGGCTGGGGCCGGAGCCAGGGGCAGCCCATCGTCATCCAGCAGCAGCGGGCGCTTGGCGGCACCGCCAGCAGACTTCCAGGGCTTGCGCTTAGCAGGGCTGCCCAGGCCGCCCAGGGAGGCCTCCTCTGGGGCAGGGAAGTAGACCTCCAAGCCGCACAGCTGGCGGTCCTCCTCGCCGGGCGGCAGCACTGCCGGCAGGGCCACCACCGCCGGCGCTGGCGCGCTGCCGCCCTCCCCGCCCTCGTCGCTGCCTTGTTGGCTGTCCAGCTCGCTGTCCTGCACGCCGCTACTGCCTGCTCCAATGCCACCGCTGGGTGGTCCACCATCCGGCACGCGCACCCAGCGCACTGGCACGGGCGGCAGCTGTGGCAGGCCGGCTGCCTTGGCCACTTTGGCTGCCCGCTCAGCTGCCCGCTGTTCCGCATTCTTCCAGGCGGCATTGGACTTGGTGGGGATGGAGGGCTGCAGGAACTCGGGCAGCAGCGCGGGTGCACCTGCGCAAGGTGCAGCAAAAAGCAATGCTGGGCAGTGGGACCTGGTAGGTTGGTAGGTGGGCATATGAGGGTGAGGCAGGCAGCATGCAAATGCATGAAACTGCTTTAGCCTCGGTGCTGCTGAGCACACGCCGAAGCTACCTGCAGCACCAGCTCATGCCTGCAGCGCTCACCGCTGGCTGCGTAGAATGCTCGGAAGCAGACAAAGCCGTGGGCAAACATGTGAGCCACCTCTGCCTGCGACATGCCCTTGCACATGAAGTGGATGCTGCACAGGGTGGAGGAGGGGAGGGGCGAGAAAGGCGAGGGGGATAAGGCTGCACCTCGGCAGCAAGGCCGGAAGAGGGGAGGAGGGGATGAGATGGCCGCACACACATGGTGACCCCAAGGGCCAACGCAGCACCCCGGCCCAAGGGCACCTGTGGCCAAAGTGCACGGAGCTGAGCTTGCAGCGGTCCAGCAGCGAGCGCGGCAGCTGCAGTAAAGGGGGGCGCAGAGGAGAGCAACAACTGCGGTCCCATCGCTGCACTGCATACCAGCATCTGTGGGAATGCTGCCCACAGGTTGATTCAGCAGCTACCCTGACTGGCTGGTGCACGGGCAGAGATGGCAGTGCAGCAGACCTTGATTGGCTCCTGGCTGGTGGCATTGTCAGCAAACACCTCGTTGACCTGCAGGCAGGAGGCGCACTCTGAGAGGGTGAGCACGTCGGGCGCCAAAACGGAAGCAGAACAAACCGCAGCACCGCATGACAGCTCTGCTTCAGTTGGAGAACAAGGGCAGCCTGCCTGGAAGTATGTTCCGTTGAGCGGGAAACGTCCGATCAATGCGGTGCGGGCGGACACCAGCAGCAGCCCCTCCACCATCTCCTCTCCATCATCCTCTGCCAAGCCAACCGGGGCCACCTCTGCCGGTGGCTCCCGAGCCTGCGTATCAGTCTGCTGCTGGGCCTGCTGCTGGGCCTGCAGCTGCCTGCTGCCACTGGAGTGCTGCGCCTCCTGCGGGGTCTCCTGCTGCTCGCTGCCGCTGGCCTCCTGCGATTGCTCCGCCTCCTCGCTCGCCAGCCCCGAGGGCTGCTTGTCCTGCTGCAGCTGCTGGCCAGAGTCCTCACCGGCAGCCCCTGCTGCGGCAGATGCAGCACCACCCTCCTGGCTCTGCATGGCTGCAGCGCTGGAGCCACCATCTGCACCATCCTGCGTCTCAGGCTGCAGCAGGCTGCTGCTGCCCTGCTGGGCACCGGCAGAGCCGGAGGGCGCATCAACCTCCATGCTGTCCAGCGTGCTAACCACTGCTGCGCCCGCTGTGGTCTCGACAGGCGCCGCGCTGGGTTGGACAGGCGGCACAGCTGCAATACCTGATGCCACGGCAGCGGCCGCAGCGGCCTTCACTGCGGCAGTGGCCGCCGCCGGCAGGGCGGGCAGCTGCTTGGGTGCTGCTGCCAGCGCTGGCAGGGGTGTGGGTCCCATGATGAGGCGTCGCCGCCTCTTGAGCGTTGGGATGTCAGCCACAGGCAGGAAGAGCAGCGGCTCACTGGCCAGGCTGCCGCCGCTTAAGAACTGCAGGCGGTAGCAGGGGTGCAGCAGGCCGCGCCGCAGCAGCTCGCCAGGCGGCACCAGCAGGGCCGGCACCGCCAGCCGGTTCTGGTTCCACACCGTCTGCCGCAGCAAGTTCTCAATGTCGGCCGCACGAACCAGAGCTGTGGGGTCGACGGCTCCGCCGGCGGCAGCAGCTGCGGCGCTGGTGCTGGGGCCGCAGCTGCCGCTGTTGCCCTGCTGGGCCAGACGCTGGAGCAGCAGGTCCTCGCTGTGCTCTGCAGCAGAACCACAGAGAGAGCAGTGTGATTGGCTCAGCTCGGCAAGGCATTGGAAAGAAGGCAGCAGGCCCTGCCTATGCTGTGCATTTATGAGCGGCGGATGTACTGGTGAACGTTTCAAAAGAAAGCAGCAGACCAAACGCCAGCCAGCGCTGGGTGAGCGCAATTGTGTGCCACACACTGTACCCCGGCAACCAGGCAAGCTTATCAGGCAGGCAGCTCACCGGCCAGGATGTCGTACGCCTGGCTGGCCGCCGCAAAAGCATCCTGCGGGCACAAGGAGCAGGCGGTTCCATAGATGGCTGAGCGTGCAACCAGGCAGGTGTGAGAGCTGCACTGGCCGTTAGGTGTCACATCGATTCAGTCTGAACAGCTAGCCAGGTGTGCTCGGAAGCCGCGATAAAGTGCCACCCAAGCTTCTCACCTGGGCGCCGGCCAGGGTGCAGCGGTCAGGGTGCACCAGCATCGAGAGCTGGCGGTAGGCGCGTTTGGCTGCAGGCAGGGGTCAGGGGGAAGAATGGAGAGGGACAGATGTGTGCTCAGTAGCACAAGTCCAAGTATGGAAGAGCAATCATGGCGGTAGCATCCAGCTGCCCTGGGTCCAGCAGTGCAGTCCAACCGCCATGCCAGCGGGCAGCTGCACAGGCATCAGGCCCACCTGCGCCCAGCGTGGCGTGCGCTGTGTCTGCTGTGAGCGCTGCCTCCAGGCCCAGCACAGCCAGCGAGATCTCAACCATCCTGCAAATGGACCAATGGGCCATGCAGAGAAGAGGGCACTGACTGTGTTTGGTGGCGTGGCCGATCCCATAGTGCTGCCCAGGCCTGTTCGAAGGGAAGCACCCATGCAACGCAAGCCCACGGCAATGCAGACTCACCAGCCCGGCAGTAGCACAGCGGCAGCACCTGTAGCGAGCGCACCTGAGCTTGAAGGGCGTGAGGTCGGCGCCCGGCCCCTTGCCCTCCGCCACCAGCAGCGCCCGCTGAGCAATGGCCAGCTCGTGCCCTTTCTCCGCCAGCCGCTCACACTCCTCGGCAGGGCTGCCAAACGGCGAGCCTCCTGCTGGCGGAGCTGCCGCAGCAGCAGCTGCGGCGGCAGCGGCAGCGGCAGCGGCGGCCGCCGCTGCCATCGCTGCAGCCATGGCTGCGCGCTGCTCGTCGGCAGACGGAGCCAGCTGGGGCGCCGGCTGTGCCGGCTGGGCGGCAGGCATTGCCTGTTCTGCCCCTGGTGGTGGCTCTGATGCCACACCTGTGCTGGGTGCTGCTGGCTCTGGCCCAGCTGCGGGCTCCATTTCCATTGGGTCTCCCGCCTCGGCTGTGGCAGGCAGGCTCGCTGCTGCAGGCTGCTCTTGCTCGTCCATCTCTGCCACAAGCTCAGGGTTGTCGAGAGGTGGGCTGGCAGCAAAGTCCATCTGCTGCGGAGGCAGCGGCAGCGGGTCGGACTCCTCCATTGGCAGCTCCCACTGCTCCTGCACATCCTCCTCCATTGCCGCCTCCTCTGCTGCAGCTGCTGCCGCTGCCACCGGGGCAGCTGCTGTGGCGTCAGCTGGGCTGCCTCCATCCAGCTCTTCCCAGTCGAGCTCCTGCTGCAGCTGCGAACCCAGAGGCAGCACCGCCGGCTCCTCCGCTGGCTCAGCCGCTGCTGCCGCCACCGCCGCCATGCCTGCCACCTCAACCGTCTCTGCGGCTGCTGCCGCCGCCGCCGCAGACAGGCCTAATGTCACCTCAAACGGCTCTGCTGCTGCCTCTGTTGCTGCTGCTCCCTCCAGCGCCGCTCCCCCTGACTGAGCACAGGCAGCAAGCCCAGGCTCGTGTGCATCGGCGGCCGCCACCTCCACCAGGGCGACAGCCACGGCTGCCACCTCGGCAGCTTCCGGCAAAACAGCCATCGGCTCTGCCTCTGGCTGGGGAGCTGCGGCAACTGGAGCGGTGTCTTGGCAAGAAGCCAGCTGGGCTGCTGCCGCAGCAGCGCAGGCTGTTGGGCCGTCAGAGGCGGCAGGCAGGCTGGCTTCTGGGGGCTGCTCTTGCGTCACCGCCTGCTGCTGCTGCTGCTGCTGCTGCTGCTGGGCCTGCTGGGCCTGCTGCGCCCCCTGCAGCTGCCGCACCCACTGCTGCACCTGCGCAGCCGCAAGCTCGTGCCCCTGCTGCGGCTGCTGTGCATGGCTGGCAATGTATTCTGTGGCCACGGTGGCAAACAGCTGGCGGATGTCCATGCCCCGAGCAGCCAGCTGAGCCAGCGCCGCCGCTGTGGCGGCAGAGGCAGCGGCTGCGGCTGGGTTGGTCTCCGCCAGCTGGCCCGGCTGCTTGCCAGGCGGCGAGGCAGGCCCGGCTCTGCTGCCGCCAGCGGCGCTCTGCACACCTGCTGCAGCCTGCTGGCGTGTAAGCAGCTGGGGCGGGCCAGAGGTGCGGGCTGCCACGGCCGCCATGCGGGGCTCTGCCTCTGGAGAGAGGCTGCGCTCCCGACGAGGGCTGCCTGCCTCCTCATCCTCTTCATCCTCTGACGCCCACCGCTGCTCGCCGGCGGCACCAGCAGCAGCAGCAGCTTCTGGGGCCTTGCGCTTGAGCCCAACTGCATCTGCTGCTGCGCCTGCTGCTGCTCCTGCAACGTCTGCTGAGCCCACAGCTGAACTGGGTCGCACGCGCAGCTGCGGCCCAGCAGCCGCTGCAGCGGCGGCGGCATGCGCGGCGGCGCCTGCCCGCCCCGCCCTCCCCGCTGTGCCAAACTCCATCCACCGCTCCTTCTCATCCTCGTCAGCACCCGCCAGCAGCTGCTGCAGCTCCCGGCTGCGCTTCAGCTTGCGGGCGCGCTCGAAGCGGCCGGCGGGGCGGCGCAGGCCGGGCGTGCGAGGCTGGCGAGGTGTGGCGGCCAGCAGGTCGTCCAGATCTACCACTGCACAGGTGCAGACATGAGAGAGCGGAGGTTGCGGTCGATCGCTGAACCGATTCGGCAGGGCCGTGCACTGTGCGCTTCGCGTGCCAAGCAAGCATGCCTTCCTTGCAGGCAACTGGCGCCAGGCGGCAGCATTCCCTTGGTGCAATGGAACTCTTTGACCGCCTCTAGGTCATGAGGGCACAACGGCACCGTCAGGAAATGAACCAAACAGCTCACTGCGAGCAATGGAGCCCTCCCTCAGCTCTTCCTCGTGCATGCGCGTCAGGCGCTCCAGTGTGCGCCAGTGCAGGCGGCGGCCCCGCGCCTCCGCCATGGCAGCCGCAAACACCTGCGTGGGGCGGCAGGGAGTTGGGGGAGGGTTGAAAACTGAGCCGTTCAGTGCAGTGCAATCTGTGTGCATCTAGTTCAGTCTCAACTCGCACCAGCCAGCTCACTCAACAGGCCACACCGTGCCTCAAAACGGGCCCCAGCCTCCACATCCCTGCGTGACCACATCCCTCCAGCTGCAAACCTGCCCACACAAAACGATGTGCGCACCTGCCGCAGGGTGGGCTTAGGCGCCAGTGCGGCCGCTTGGCGGCGGGTGGTCACCCCCAGCCCACGAGGGCTGTCTACGTCGCTGTCCTCCTCCTCACTGCTGGAGCCCCCGCTGTCGCTGCCCCCGCTGACGCTGACGCTGCGCACATCCCCGTCCGACTCGCCACTGCTGTCGGTGATGAAGGAGCGGCGGCCGCGGCCGCTGCCGCCGCGGCCCCGCCACAGCGCAGCGGGCATGCCGGATGAGGGGCCGTACCCGCCAAAGCGGCGCTCATCATCATCCGGCAGCAGGGGCTCTGCCATGCCATCGCCGCTGCCCAGGATGGGGGCAGGCTGCCGCACGCGCTTGCGGCCATGCAGCGAGGGGCCGCTGTTGCGGGCATACTCACACACATTGTTGAGCGGGCAGGCCTTGCTGCAGGGGGGAGGGGGTGGGAGGCATTGTGGGGATGACTGGGCCTACAGAGGGCGGTCACAACAGTGGTATGGATGGCCAGAGTGCGGTTGGCAGCAGCATGTGGGGGGCATGCATAGCTGTTGCTACAGGCAGTTGGGTGCAAAGCCATGGCACACACCACACCCCAGCGCCACCCTCGTCTTGCCAGTTGGGCTGCTGCTTGTTGCAGAACACCTACGCAGCAGCGGGCGGGGAGGGCAGGTTGGTAAGGGAGCCGAGCTGGCACGGGAGGCCCGTCAGATGCAGCTGCTGCTGGGCCCAGCAGCAGCTAGGCACACTCTGAGTCAGCAGAGCGTGTGGTGCACGCCTTGCCTGGTGCGACCACGGTATAGTGCAGCCCCGCGCGCGCCAAGCTAACAAAACCACGACCCACCTTGCCCAGGGTAATCATGGAGTAGTGCAGCTCGTACAGAGTCTCCACATCAAAACCCAGCAGCCTGCGGGAGCGGCGCAGGGCAGCGCAGCGTTTGACAAGCTGTGCAGGGCAGCATCCAACAGGCTGCCGCACCCCGATCTAGCGGCATGCTGCACTGCGCACCAAAGCCCAGCTGCCCTGCAGGGAAACAGGGCAACATATGCAGGTGGCAAGCGGCCCTGCAGCCGCCTGCACGTCCCCTCGGCTGGGCAACGCGCTCTGGGTTCTGAAGTGCCGGATGGCTCCATCACCCAGCCTCTGCCCACCTTGCGCGCAGGTAAGCGTGGACCTCCGGCTCTGGGGCATAGTCGTCCAGGTCCTCCACACTGGCATCCGCATCCAGCGGGATCCAGCCCAGCCTGTATAGGAAGCAAGAGATGGGAGGGACTGGTGTTTCATAGAAATGTCTCTATTACGTCGTAATTTCCGGCGGTATCCAGCCCAGCCTGTATGGGAAGCAAGAGACGGGAGGGGCTGGTGGTTGAGCGCGAGGGGGCCGGAGGGCAGAGCGGCAAGCCGCAGGGACCTGCCTGCCTGCAACGTCGCAGCTTCACACATAAGTAGATGCGCAGAACAGCAGGCAGCGGCCACTCCACAACCTCATGGGGTGGGTTGCAGGCTGCTCCTCGGCCTTACCGTGCGCAGATGCGGCCCACATTGGTGTCCACAGGGAACTCCTTTTTGCCCAGCGTGAGCAGCATGATGCAGGCCACGCTCTTGCGGCCCAGGCCTGCGCACACCGGCCAGCCAGTAGTGCGCCAGCTGTGTTTGGCTGAGCAAGCGTGTCAGGCAAGGTTGCTGGCAACGTTCCAGCGCAAGCAAGCAACGCGTGGCATGCCAGGGTGGCATTCGTCGCATGCCAGCACCCACCATCAATGCTCATCAGGTAGTTGCGCGCCACATCATCTGGCGCGTCCCGCAGCCACTCCAATGACAGCAGCTCCTGAGGGGAGGGCTCCTCTGGAGCCTCGCTCTGGCTCCCCTGGTCACCGCCGCCGCTGCTACTGCCGCCGGCAGCAGCGCCCTTGCCTGCCGCGCCCGGCTCCCCGCCGCGGCGCGGCTGCGCCTTGCCGCCGCCAGCACGGCCGGCGGCGGCCGGCGGCGGCGAGGCAGGGCCATCTGCTTCGTACTCCAAAGAAATGTGACGGCGCGGGCGGCTGCGCGGGCTGCCGCCGGTGCTGTCACCGGCGTCACCTGCTGCCGCTGCTTCTTCTTCAAAGGCCTGGGCAGCACCCACTGAGTCTAGCATGCTCTCAACCACAGCCGCCACCTCGCTCTGCTCCGCGCGCTGCTGCTTCTCTCGGGCGGCGGCCTCGCGCGCTGCCACGCGCCGCGCCTTGGCCAGCCGCTGCAGGGCGTGGAAGGCCGACAGGCAGCACAGCACAGTGGGTGCTGTGGAGTGCAGCTCGGAAGGAGAGCCAACAAGCACTAGGTAGCGTGGCATCAGCACAGACGCACCCTGCTCAGTGCCCACACTGCAACGCGTGAAGCAACGCGCCTCAGCACCCACCTGCAGGTTGTGCTCGCGGACCAGGTTGAGGAAGCGAGTGATCTGGTCTGCCAGCCTGCACAGAGCAATAACGGGGCAGGCGGGACTATCCTTCAGTCATCAGAGCAGCTTCTGCCTGCCTGCATCGCGCAGGTTGTTGGAGGTGCAGCAGCAAGCAGGCTGCTCCCTACCGCCCCGCAGGGTGCACTGGAATCTCCCGCCCCCGCCCCGCACCTCCACTGCATGCCGCGGCACTTGATGGCGTCGGCAAGGTCCTCCTCGGAGCATGTGCGCACCTGGGGGAGACAGGGATGGCAAGGGCAACCCAGTCCTGCCAAGCTTGTAGGCAGGTGTGGGCACCCGGGCTGGCCTTGCCAGCGCATGCGCGAATGCATAAGCAGCTGTGGCCCACGTGCTGCGCAGCAGGTGGCTAGTCCAACGGCTGTGGCTGCTGTGTCACACAATTCAGCTGAAACTGCTGCAACGCACCGCCTCCCAGTCCACTGAGTCCTCGCAGTTCAGCCAGCCGGCATCCACGCTGCCGCCGCCCGCCTGAGCCACAGGAGGAGAGGAGGGGAGGGCCACAGTGGCACCCTTCGCACGCATGCAACTACAAAGCCAGGCAGGGAGATGTGGCAAAGCTGGCCCCCGCCGGACCCCGCCTGCTACCAACCTGCGCAGCCTCGGCTGCGGCCGCCAGCTCGCGGCGGCGGCGGGCGGGGAAGCGGGAGGCCAGCTCCATGTATGCCCGGCTGGACAGGTGGTCGGCCACATTCTGCATGAGCGGAGCAACAGAGCAAAGACAGAGAGATTAAGCTAGTCGGGAAAAACTGGGGAAGTGGGTCTCTGCATTGCACCCAAGCCGCGCATAGGAATGCCAACAGCAGGGGGCCATGCATGCCTGAGTGAGGAAGACACCGATCACGCTGTCCAGCACGCTGCCGCCCCAGTTGAAGGTCAGGCGGCGGTCTCCCAGCACGCCGCTGCAAGGTGGAGGCGGCAAGCTAACCCAAGGTTAATCGCTGTCTCAAGTGTGGAGGGCTGGCATGCCAAGTGCAACACGTGGCGAATGCCCTAACAAACTGAGGCGGTGAAAATTCTGGCCATGCCGTCCGGGCCGGCCAGCTCAGCAGCGCACCGCATGGTGTTTGTGAACCCCGCCACTCGGCGCGTCCACGTCAGCGCCTGCGGCACAGGAAAGGGTACAGCTGGGTGGTTGGTGCCTCGGGTGGGCTGGTATGCAGGCGCATGAGGCCGGCAAGCGGGCCGGTGTTGGAGGCCAGCACAAGCACTGCCCCTCCCCGCGCCCCCGCACCTCGTTGGCGCCGTACACAATCATGGTGAGCTGTCCCTCCCGCATGATGCGGGCGCGCTTCCCTGCATGATGCGAGGGGAAGCAGATGTGTGGGTGGGGAAGAAAGATGTGTGGGGAAATTGGGGGGAAGTGCGGGGTTGTGTGGCATGGAACGTGCGCGCTGGGCAGCAGCCGGCCAACCACTCACGGTTCATACCCCTTGGCCACACTGCTCGCGCTCGACAAAGGCCCAGTCTGGCCCCACGTCCCACCCACTCACTGCGGGGCGCTCGGGTGCGGTACATGGGCGGTAGGCCATCTGGCATGAGCGGCGCCCCGCCGGGCATGCCTGGCAGAGGCGGCAGCTCCATGCCAGGTGGCAGGGGCGGCAGGGGCGGCAGGCCTTCCAGCCCAGAGCCCACTCCAGTACCCAGGGTGGCGGGCAGCACATCTGCCGGCGACCAGAGGGGCACTGGGAAGGCAGGCCCACCGGCCTCTGCTGAGCCAAGGTCAAACCCAAGGCCCCCGAAGTCAAAGCTAGGCATTGCCATGTCGCCCACGCTGGGTGCTGCAATGCCGCCCATGCCGCCCGCCGCATCGCTCAGGCTAGGTGGCATGCCCCCTGAGCCGGCCTCTGTGTCGCCGTTGTTGCCGTCCAGGGCGGCAGGGGTAGCCGCTGCCGCTGCCGCTGCTGCCGCTGCTGCGCTGGTGGGCGTCACCCCAGGCGAGCCAAGCGTGAAGGGCAGGGGCGGCGGCGCCTGAGTCAGCGGTGTGACTGGACTGCGCAGCAGCTGTTGCACCAGGCTGGCAGGCAGCTGCAGCTGCGGCTGCGGCTGCGGAGACTGGAAGGCCGACTGCTCCGGCCGCTGCTGTTGCTGTGCGATAGCGGGCGGCGGAGACGTGGGCGGCGCTGCTGACAAGCCAGGAGTTGCTGCCGCCATGTCCCCTGCTGGCTGCGGTGTGCTCCATTGCGGGGCCTGGCCGCCGCCCTGCTGTACTACCTGTGCTGAAGGCCGCTGCGGCAGCTGCAGCGAGGGCTGCACCGGCGCCGGCGGCTTGGCGGCGGCGGCATCAGAGACCGCCTTCAGTGCGATCAGCATCCGCAGCAGCACGGCTTGCTTCCCTGCCTCGCTCATGCCGGCTAAGGGCTGTGCACTCGCCGGCTGCTGCCCGGGAGCTGGGCCTCCCGGAGGCCCCGAGCCCGGCTGCATAGCCGCTCGCCGCTCGCCTCAGCCGATCGGCATGCGAGCCCGAGATCGGGTGAGCGCCGCCAGCGCTCCTGTCGTCAGGGTTGCGGCGTGGAGAGCTCTGGGTGTAGGGTTGTGGGCGCCTGCAGGCCCTCCGTGAGTTGATCTGCGCACCTGCAAGCGCGATGCTTGCGAATTGGGCCGCAGCGGCCTGGCCCGTGCACGTGAGCCCTGGGCGGCGCTCCGGCATGGGCCGCCTCCCACACGGCAGCCATGGCAGTAATGGCACATTGCCCCGTCCGCTGAGCCTTGATCCCGGTCCATTACACTGATGAAATGGTTGACTAAGTTGCAGGCATTGCACTTTCACATTGCCATCCATCACGGCAGGGCTCGGCATTTGACTCTCGTCCACTACTGGTGAATGGGGTTCTTAGTTGCAGACACATACACCTGCCGTCCATCACGGCAGCACGTGCTGAGCTGTGGCATCCCGGTAGCCCTGCAGCGCAGGCATAAAGTCACTGCCTCCTGTACCGGTCTCATCCGCTTTCTTGGAGTGCTTGGCAATGTAGCTGAACGCAAATGCCTGCGGCAGAGCAGCCGCACAGCGCCGCCTCGTCAGCAGGCAGGCAGGGGGTGGGTGCAGACGTGGCAAGGCAGCAAGCGCGAGGTGGCCGGCTGGCCCCCGCTTCCACGCATCCTAAGTTCACATGGCTGTCTCGGCAGGGTCGTCAGCAGCACACCGTATGCAGCATGGCAGCAAGACGCTGTGCTGCATGCCACCTGCCTTGTGCTGCGAGCGGAAGCGCTCCAGCTCGTGCACACACTCGTTGTAGGCGTCCTGCATGGGGCAGTCAGAGCGTCTGATGTGAGCAGCAAGCAGCGCTTGCCTGGCCAAGTGCCTGGCAAGGCAGCAGATGCTTTGTTGCTGCTGACCGTTTGTAGCTGCTACAAACGGTCGGCCACAGGGAAACACGGCTGTGTGTGCCCTTTCTAGGACAAATGCACCCCACAACTCCTCATCCATCTTGAGCCCTGGCAGGCATGCGCCGCCTGCACACCACTGTATACATCCCTTTAGTTATGCACGCTCACCTTGAGCACCCGGTCGGCAGGCGCCGCCTCCACCGCGCTGTGCAGGCTGCTGCCCGCCTCCAGCTGTGCAACAAAAGCGCGGTGGGCAGGTGGCATGTGCCGCCGCATGTCGCGCAGGTATGCTGCCAGCCAACTGCGAGGGCGGGGTGGCGTGCATAGGAGATGTGATGGGGGCACTTGCAGGGAGCGGCTGCAGCGTGTGGTGCAGACAGACGGCACCGCGGGCACACAAGCAGCAGCTCAGCAAGGAACAGAAGGGTGAGCGGCAGCAGAAGGCGGCAAGCAGGCTGGCCGTGCTGCCGCCCCACCTGCACTGGTCATGGCGGATGCCCAGCGCAGCGTCCAGAGCATGCAGAATGGCACTCTGCGCCCCTGTCTCGCCATAGTACTGCTGCGGCTGCGGGCAGCAAGCGTGGGAGGAGGCACACAGTGTAAGTGAGGGGTGCACTGGCCCATCAAGCCACAAGATCTGTCAAGCGGTTTCAGCCAGAAGCAGCAAGCCGTTCATGCCGCTCCTGGCTACAGCAAGCACGCACCTGCCCGCCAAACTGCCCTTCGTACACCAGCCCCTCCGGCAGGTCGGGGTTGTTGCGCCAGCCGCTCATGGGCAGGCGCACACGCTGATAGTAGATGGCTGGGTCGCACTTCTCGCCCATACGCGCCAGCGTAGCCTGAGGCAGCAGATGTCGGAGGCAGGAAAGCAGCAGCAGCAGGTAAGTGTTCTTCGGTGCCTAAGCCTGGGCGCAAGGGAAGCCTTTTCTGCCATGCTTACACACAACAGGAACGCAGGGTAAGAGGCAAAGAGGTGTCGCTTGTGTAACCCCCCACCTGCATGGCGACCAGCGCTGCTGTCACCGCCTCCAGCGCCGCTCGCATCCCGGCCGCATCCCCTGCCGCTGCCGCTGCCTGCGCCGCAGGCAGGCCCGCCACCGCGGCCGCCGCCTGCTGCTCTATTTGCACGTGGACAAGTCGGAACCACTCCTCATCAATGCCACCCAGAAAGTTGTGCAGGCAGGCAATGTTGCCCAGCTGCATCGGGCCGGCGGCCTCCAGCCGCTGCCAGTTGAGCAGGTTGTACGTGCTGCAGGGCAAACAGGGTGGCCGGGCGCCTGGGTGGGAGCAGCTGCCGGGTGCAGACATGCGAGATGAGGGCCCGCTCACGCTGCGGTGAACGCACCATGCCTATAAACGCATGCCTCGCCAGCAGGCATGCGAGCCGCTGCCACTGATGCAATAGCATCCAACCCACCACAGCCTACCTGTAAGTCAGCACAGGCGGCATGTCCAGCGCAGCGGCCACAGCGCACCAGGGCGCCGCCAGGCGGGCAGGCAGCAGCTGCGGGACGCCGGGCCCATCGCACCACATGTAGCCATGCGCCAGGAAGCTCAGCAGCAGGTACGCCCGCCACAGCTCACTGCTGCCGCTGATGCTACTGCTGCTGCTGCTGCTGCTGCTGCTTTTGCTGCCGCTGCTGCCGGGTAGGAGTAGAGCCTCCAATGGGAAGGACGGCAGGCGCTGTAGCCAGGCCCGCAGTTCCCCCTGCCCCGCTGCCACTGCATACTTGGGCAGCAGGGAGAGTGCATCCTCCCAAGCGGCAAACGCTGGATCACTTAGCCTGCGGGTTTGGGGAGAAGAATGGCAGTGACGTGGTGCGATGGCGGGCGACATCGCATCTGCGGCGGCGGCGCCGGCCAGCGGCGGCAAGCACACTCACCGCGGCAGCGGGTCGCTGGATGGCAGGAAACCGCGCTCGCTAGTGACGGCTTCGAAAGCGCGGCATGCAGCGTCCCGGCGGCAGGCTGGAGAGCGAGCTGGGCGGCGCCCCGGCAGCCAGGCTGCGCCAGGAGCCGCCGCAGCTGCTGCATAACACGCCATGTGTGGTGACGATGCGATCTAACCACCGGGGGGCCACTGCTGCGGTGCCGGCCTGCCGCCACCGCCGCCGCCATGGCCCGCCGCATGCGCCGCCATACCGCACAGTTGGCTGCTGGCATGTTACTGCCACTGTATTTTCAAAAACAGAGATGGTTCGGATTCACTGCTGCATCAGTCAACGTGCACAGCGCATCATCGGGGGCGTTAACTGGAAGGCGTCAGATGCACCAGGATGGCGGAAGTTGTGCAAAGAAGTGGGGGCGGGGCATTTATGAAGGCATTTTGCAGCATGGCATATCAGCAAGGTTTAAAGGTGACAGCAAAACGTCAACATAAGGAGACACACCCAAGCCGGTCAACAGTTCGTGTGATGGTAACCCGGGTTGGTAGGGAAAATTGGTGGCAGATGAAGAGCGGCTTGATCGGCTTTATCGCTGCTCGCCAAGCATGAAGATCAACGTTCAGGTCCAGCCTCGTGCCTGGCCCAGTGCCGTGGGGATTGCAGGCTGGCTGTTGGTTCAGCTGCCGCCGCCCTGAGAATGGTGCGGCGCTCTGTGGCTCACAGCCACACTGCAGGAGGGGCGGAGCAGGCAAAGCAGCGTTGGACAGACCGCCAATCCCAGACAGCAGCAGGACAAGTGGCGATGCTGGTGGAGGATCCCTGCCGGTGTGCAGGCATCTCAACAATGGGTTGCACCAATGCACCCCCATCTGCAACCAGCCATCCTGTCGCCTGTGGGCGGGCAAGCGCAACATCCGACAACCAACCCTTGGCCCGAGGTGCAGCATGCAGGTACCAGCGAGTCTCACAGTTCAGCTCCTTCAGCTCCACAATCTGCAGCCAGAGCGGGGCATGCGCTCAGCGCAGTGACGTCACACATCAATCGATGCCGGTCAGCTGGCAGGCGCTGCATGCATGACAGGGCGCAGCGTTGGAAAGAGCATGGGGGGCTGTGCAAGGCGGCGAGGCCCACCTGGGCGGGGGTCTCAGTGGCGTTCATGATCCAGGGAGCGTCCACAAAGTAGGTGACTGCACAGACAAACAAGGAGGGGTGCGGTTATTCGAAGCAGCGACGATCCTAACCCCCCTGTGCAGCAGCCATCACCGTCTGTGTCCCATGAAGCCCAGCCTCAGGCCCAGGTGCAACTGCTGCCAGTCACCAGCCGCCGCCCCCAGGACTTGCATTTCGGGTAGGCCTGCACCAGCACTTGGTCGCGCGCTTTGGGGTCCTGTTTGACGCTGCCAGCGCAGTAGGTGCCTAGGCAGTAGGTGCCTGGCCGGGCAACAGCCTTCAGTTGGGTCCAGTCACACTTCGCCACCTTGCGGCCCGCAGCGTCTGTGCCCTCCTTGCACAAGCTGGAGCGGAGGGGAACAATGGAGGGCAGCACATGTTGTCCAGCTAAAGACGTCACACTGCGGGGTGGGTCCATTCAAGCCCGATGCAAGCACCTGCCATTCCTCCCCGACAGCTGCACTGCCGCCAGCGAGCAGCACACAAGCCAGGCAGCCTCACTTGTCATAGTCACTGAGTTTGACAGCTGCCACGACGATTGGGTACTGGCTAGTGATCTTCCACGACGCGCGGGAGGCACCTGCGCAGCACCCAACAACCAGACGGCGTGCAACGGTTGGAGGCTGAGATGAGAACGCACGCTCAGCTGATGCCGGCTCATTACAGTCTATTAGCGCTCACCGTCAAGAGAGAACCAGTAGTCCCGCATGTCTTCTGTCTTCCGCCCGCCCGGAGAAATTGCGATACCTGACTGCTCCAGGAGGCCAGAAGGACGCAGGCGCCCGGGTTGGCAGGATGGCGCACCAGCGGTGCATGCATGCATGCAGGCGAGCTGGCGAGCAGTTGTCAATGCAGTGCAGTGGGGTTACCTGGCCGAAAGGCAGGGCAACCTTGCTGGGAGCCCAGTTGCCCGGCTGGCTGCCCTGGCGGCACCGGTGCTCTGCAGGGCACCGGCGGGCGCGCGAGGAACAACAGAACAGCGTTCAAGGCGGCTTGCTGGAGGCAAGTGGGCATGGCATGGTGCCGTGGACAGCACCACAACTGCTATCTTGAAAGGGCGGCGACCATGCATTGCGCACACTCCACTGCATTCACAGCACCCAGCCCTCTGCATTGTGTCACGCGCCCGGCAGCCAGTCCCGCATCGCAGAGGTGAAGCTGGACAGCAAGCAAGCAACAAACACCTACCCTTCAGAGTGATCAGCACATCATAGTTGTACGGAGGGCCAAAAGCGGTGCACGCGCCGTCGGGGGTGTCGGCGCACGTGTCGTTGCTGCGCTGCAGCGCCGCTACAATGGCCTGGCTGTTGGTCCAGATGGTGGAGCTGAGGGTCAGGGCGGTGGCGGCCTTGTGGCGCACCACCGTGGTGCTGCACCCCCAGCGCTTCTGCTTGACCAGGCAGATGCCCTGCAGGCAGGCGCAGCCCGATGCCAGGCGGGCAGGTGAGAACGGGGGCTGCTGGTGAGCGGTGCAAATCAGGGCATAGCTGCAGGGCAGAATGAGGAGCACGCAGCTGCAGGGATGTATGTGCAGCGCGGTGAATGGCGGGGCGTTCCAGGGCTGCACAGGCGCGCAAACGCACCCCGCTCTGCTGGCCCCAGGGCAGCTCTTCGCCGTTCACAACACCGTACAGCCAGCTGCAGCAGAGGGATGCAGGTGGGGGTTGTCAAGTGAGGCAGGCACAAGCTCAGCCCGGCGACAGATCAGCCAGCTGCCGAGCCCCCGTACTGCAGTCATGGCACCACAGACATGGCAGTTCGGAGGGCACGTGCCCCGCCCCCCACTGGGGTGACCCACTGTGGGTGACCCACC
>VIYQ01001949.1:0-18001 GCA_009928355.1 Chlorella sp. CH2018 | reverse complement strand
GCCCCCTCCCGCGGCCGTGCCACGACCCGAGCAGCGCGCGGGCGGAGCGGCGCCGCCTGATCACGGCTCTGCAGTGCGCGACGCCGGCTGCCGCCGCCCTGCGAGCTGCCGCCGGCGCTCCGGATTGGGCGCCTGCTCTGAACAGTCCTTTTGCTCACTACGGCCTCTGGCTGCCTCCCCGCAGGAGCGCCGCGTCTATGTGTTCAAGAAGGGCAGCAGCGCAGGGCGCAAGGAGATGAAGGCCCTGGTGAGTTTGGGCGGCGGCCGCCGCTGCGGGCGGGAAGCGTATCGCCTGGGCGCTATCCCCCGCAAATCTGCCTGCAGCGCGCATGCATGCAGGCCTGCCCCCCTGCCACCCACCCCACTTACCCTCTGGAGTGGTGTGCTTGTCATGGGGGGGCATGGCATGGCCTTGGCAGCCATGCATGGCGTGCCCCGCTCGGCCCCCGCCTGTTTCCATACCGCTCCGCCGGCGCCCTCTGATTGTTATCGCCCCTCCTCTCCCTCTCCCTTTGCAGCTGGGTGGCAAGGGCGCCAACCTTTGTGAGATGGCGCACCTGGGCCTCAACGTGCCCCCTGGCTTCACCATCACCACCAAAGTTTGTCAGGTGAGAGGATTCCGACCGCTCACGTGCCGCCCGGCGCCTTGCGAGGCGTCCTGGTATCCCACATGGTGCCCCATGGGAAGCTCAGCAGCCTGGGCGGCGTTTGCGGCAGTGCGTGCGCCATGCGTGTGGTGCCCATGCCGCGCCTGCGCGGCCGTGCACCCCGCCATGTGCTCGGCAGCACATGCCCTAGGGTGGACGGCGGCCCTGCCATGCCCTAGGCGGTCCTGGCATCATGGCTGCTGGCACGCATGGCACGCCCGGACCAGCCATGCTCAGCCAACCCCTATTCTGCAGCTGGCACTTCATGCCACAGCCATTGAACACCCATGCCATGCCCAGCCATGCCCCATGCCAGCCCGTGGTACCACATGCGCCACCCCATCCTTTAATGGCACCCCTCTCCTCCCATCGTAACGAGCAGGCCTTCTACGAGGCTGGCGGCAAGCTGCCCGCGGGCGTGTGGGAGGACGTGCTGGCGGCGGTGAAGGAGGTGGAGGAGGTGAGCGGGTTCTGTGGTTGATGTGCAAGTAGGGTTGGGGCCCGTGCCATGTCGGCCATTGCAGGGCCAACGGAGGCATGCAGGGCCAACGGAAGGCACACCGCAGGAGAGCCTAAATGGTGCCAATTGATCCATCGGCATGACGCGCAGGCCTACGGCGCCAAGTTTGCCGACCCCGCCGACCCCCTGCTGTTCTCCGTGCGCTCCGGCGCTGCCGTGTCCATGCCTGTGAGCGGGGCACCATGGTGGCACATTGTGGGGTTCAGTTCAGCAGTAGTACCCTTGCAAGCATTGAAGCATGCCGGAATCACTGGTGTGTGAGTGCAAGCCGGCGGGCGCAACGCCCACGCCCGCACCAACCCGAGCTCAGCTGCTGCCCGCTGACTTTCCCTGCCTTGCTGTTTGCGTTCTGCCTTGTTATTCACAGGGCATGATGGACACCGTGCTCAACCTGGGCCTGAACGATGAGGTGCGGCCTGCTGCTGGCTGGCTCGCCGCTGTCGCAGGATGTCCCAGGCTGCCATGAGGCAGCCCATTTTGCCGTGGCGGCAGCATGCCAGGCCAGCCGCTGGGCAGCAGCTCGCTGCATTGTGTCAACTAGCCCCTGCCAGCCCATCCCGCCTCGCCGCCATGCGTCAGTACGCATGGCCTCATCTGCAATGGCTGCTCGCTCACTGGACCTGCAGGTGGTGGAGGGCCTGGCCAAGAAGCGCGGCGAGCGCTTTGCCTTTGACTGCTACCGCCGCCTGCTGGACATGTTCGGCGATGTGGTGCTGGGCATTGAGCACGAGAAGTTCGAGGAGCACATCCACGCCGTCAAGGTGAGGGGGAGAGCTGGGGCGCACTCCTGGCACAGTTTGCTGTTTAACATCAGTTGGGGTTGGTCGTGGGTAAGGAACGCGCGGAGACCGCCATGCCACCCAATTTGTGCATGCTAGCATGCACGTCTTGTGGTTCACACCCTAACGCAACTTTGGCACCTCCCCTGCCACCTTTCACACTGCACAGGAGGAGAACGGCCTGAAGCTGGATGTTGAGCTGACGGGCGCGCACCTGCGCGAGGTGGTGCGCCGCTTCAAGGTGCGTGGGTGCACTTGCTCCCCTCGCTGCTCTGCTCCTGCAACTTTGTTTGACTTGCGAGCACCTGCGCGAGGTGGTGCGCTGCTTCAAGGCATGCATTCGCATCTCATCTCGTCTTGCCTTCTGATAAGCTGGCGTGCGTGGTGGCTCAGCAGTGCATGTCGGCAGAGGGCAGGCCACTGGGCAGCCTCTTCAGCGGATGCTGACCCTGCCATGCTGCCTCCTGCTGACCCTGCAATGCTGCCTGGGCCTCCTCCTGCTCCTCCGTCTCCGCTGATGCTGACCCTGCCGTACTGCCTCCTCCTCCCCCTGTGCAGGGTGTGTACGAGAAGGAGGGCAAGTCGCTGCCCAACGACCCCTATGAGCAGATGCGCCTGGCCATCAACGCCGTGTTTGGCTCCTGGAACACCCCGCGTGCCGTCAAGTACCGGTGCGCTGAGCTGGATGAGCTGCCCAAAGGCCCTCGCTGCCATGCACAGCCTGCCCTGGCCCTGCAGTACTGCCGCTGCAGCTCAGGCAGCCACTTGCAAGTGGCAGCTGACCCCACCCCTGCATCCCTCTCTGCCTGTGCAGCGAGATCAACCGCATCCGTGGCCTGCTGGGCACAGCTGTGAACGTGCAGTCCATGGTGTACGGTGAGGCGGCTGCAGCTAATACTGTAATGGTTTAAAGTTGCAACTTAGAGGTTGCGGTTGGTGTGTGGCTGCCCGGCGCAGGCCTGCTTCAGCAGCCAACGGACAGCACCACAGGTGGAGCGGAACCCGGCCACGCTTGCATGGCACGTGCCCAGCCTGCGCATGGAGAGTATGCTCTGCGGCAAACTCAACGCGTCCCCGCCCGCTTGCCCAACCCTTGCAGGCAACCTGAACGACAACTCCGGCACTGGCGTGTGCTTCACGCGCAACCCCGCCACCGGCGAGAAGAAGCTGTACGGCGAGTACCTGCAGAACGCGCAGGTGAGGGGGTGATGTGTGGGAATCAGCAACAAGTCTTCACGGCCTTGTGGTGGGGCTGGTATGCATGTTGAGCAACACGCAGGCGCAGCTGGCGCACCTGCCTGCAACCTCTGCAGCACACCCGTGCAGCCTGGCAACGCTGCCTGAGTTGTGTGTTTCCGCTTGCTCATTTGCCCTTGCAGGGTGAGGACGTGGTGGCTGGCATCCGCACTCCTAAGGACGTGTCCCATGTGAGCATGGGGGGGAAGCAGTGGGCATGGTGCCAGCATGCTGCTGTGCCGCGGCTGCGAGCCTGTGCTGTGAGCCTGTGCCGCGTGGGTTGCATGCACTGCCTCGGTAGCTTGCGTCTCTGAATAGCATACCTCCCAATACCTGCCTGCCTCGCAGATGGCTGAGAACTTCCCTCAGGCCTACGACGACCTGGTGGCCAACACCACGCTGCTGGAGAAGCACATGCGCGACATGCAGGTGCGGGCTGCTGGGGCCGTCTGGCCGCCTCAACCACTGGCCGCATGACCGACTTGCTGCGCATGTGCCCTCCTGTGCACACTGCAGTGCCCTGCCAGCCAGCCAGCTGCCTGCCTGCAGGCTGCCATGCCCTGCCGGCCCCCTCACCATCTCCCCTGCTCTCTCTCACCTTCAATCTTCTTCCAATCCCCTCTCCCCATGCAGGACTGCGAGTTCACGGTGCAGGACGGCGTGCTGTTCATGCTGCAGACCCGCAACGGCAAACGCACAGGCCCCGCCGCGCTGCAGGTGCGCTGGGTAGGGTGTGGGGCAGCTGTCACGCGGGTGGCTGGTCATGCAGGGTGAGCTGCAAGCCACCCATTGCTGGTGTTGAGGGCGTGACGACAGCTACACAATACACTCCAGCTGATATGCTGCTCATTGTGCCTTGCTGCCCCCCTGCCGCAGGTGGCTGTGGACATGGAGGGCGAGGGCATGGTGTCCAAGAGCGAGGCGGTGCTGATGGTGGAGCCCCGCCACCTGGACCAACTGCTGCACCCCATGTTTGAGGGTGCGCGTGCGGGCCGCTGGCGTGGGAGGCGGTAGTTGGGCTGATAAGCGGCTCCCGCACTGCCTGCCAAGGCATCACTCACAATGGCTCCGAGGCATCACATGCTTTCCGATGTGCACTCACTCCATTGTCGCAGGCACCGGCAAGGCTGACTACAAGAACGCTGTGCTGGGCAAGGGCCTGCCCGCGTCCCCCGGTGCCGCCGTGGGCCGCATCGTGTTCACCGCTGATGAGGCCGAGAAGTGGCATGCCGAGGGCGAGAAGGTGGGTGCTGGGCTTGCCAGGCTTGCAAGATAGCCAGGAGGGCTGGCTGGCGCAGCAGTGCGCGCGGTCCTTACAGGGCTCTTACCGCCCAGCCTCCCAGCCTCAGCATTCGGCATTCGAATGCCTGTCACAGCCTCTCAGAGCGCCGTGATGTGATTCGCGCTGCACGCTTCACGCCGCTCACCCCTCCCCAGGTCATCCTGCTGCGCGTGGAGACCTCCCCCGAGGATGTGGGCGGCATGCACGCTGCTGAGGTGAGGCAGCAGCCCAGCAGGGCAGGGACCGACTTGAGCCAGTGGGCAGCCACGAAGGGACCGTGCAAAGCAGGGTGCACAGGGCTGGCCTTGCCTGTCCACTTAACCAACTCCGCCTGCCCTCATTTCACCCATACCCACTCTCTGGGCAGGGTATCCTCACGGCCCGTGGCGGCATGACCTCTCACGCCGCCGTGGTGGCCCGCGGCTGGGGCAAGCCTTGCGTGTGCGGCCTGGACGTGCTGGAGGTGCGCTTCAGAGCTTGGGGATTTGCCTTGCGGCTGCAAAGACGGCTGCAGCCTGGGTTTTGTCGCCAGGCCAGCAATCTGTTGGGTTTGATGTGCGTGCACCTTAGCCGATCACTCACCCACCCGCTCACTTGCCGCATGTGCACCACCCTGCTGCCCTCTTTCATCCCTTCAGGTGGACTACACCGCCAAGACGGCGACCCTGAAGGGCACGGTGCTGCGCGAGGGCGACTGGCTGTCCCTCAACGGCTCCACCGGCGAGGTGCTGAACGGCAAGCAGCCCGTGAAGGCGCCCGAGCTCAGCGGTGGGTTGGGCTTGAAGTGGCTGCCATGCTGGCGGTGTGAGCGCGCCAGGGGTGCTGTGCGGCAAGCCGCCGGTGGTAGCGCCTCAGCTCAGCAGGACACAGGTGCAAAAGCCAATGGTGGCGCTGCCAGAGCCTTTGCTGCTCTTGCTGAAACCGGTGCAGCGTGTCATCCACCCCGCTGTCCTGGTCCCAGCCTGACTGGCTGCTGCCACGTTGCTAAACACTGCTGCCCTGCAGGCAAGCTGGCCGTGTTCATGGAGTGGGTGGACTCCTTCCGCAAGGTGAGGCAGGCCCAGCCGCTTGACTGCTGCCTTGGCACGCCGGCGGCAGGCCAGCCTTCCCTGGCATGCCGGCTGCCTTGGCCTGGCCTTCTTGCGTGGCATGCACTGCGTGAAGAGCAGCGTGCATGGCGGTGCGGTGCAGCTGCACTTCTTTGCCGGCACAGTCGCAACCTGTGCACTGTTGCTGCGCACCGCACTGTTGCTGCGCACCAACCGCGCCTCCTGCCCGGCTTCCTGATCTTCCTTTGCACAGATCGGCGTGTTCACCAACGCCGACACCCCCGCCGATGCCGCCATCGCCCGCAAGAACGGCGCCCAGGGCATTGGCCTCGTGCGCACTGGTGCGCTTTGTCTGACTCTGCTGTGCTGTCGCATGCCCTGCACACGCACCACTCGCTGCAGCTGCATGCGTGCATGCACGCGGCAAGCCCTGCCCCTCCTGTGCCCACAGCTGCAAAGCACTTGCCCCGCCGCTGCCGCAGAGCACATGTTCTTCGCCACCGCGGAGCGCATTGCTGCCGTGCGCCGCATGATTGCCGCTGAGGAGCTGATGGAGGAGGTGGGTGTGGCATTGTTGGTGTGGCATTGTTGGCTGCCGTGTTGGGGGGCACCCATTGCTGCCTTCAGCTGGCATGCACAGCGCCCATTCGTCGGCGTCGCACTTGCAAGCGGGACTGGAGTGAACCTTGTTTCGCCTGCCGCAGGGCACCAGCGCCGCGGACGCGCTGGCTGCGCTCAAGGAGTTCCAGCGCGAGGACTTTGAGGGCATCTTCACCGCCATGGACGGCCTGCCGGGTGAGGGGCGGCCGCTGCTCGCCTGCATGCAGTCCGTGTGCAGCAGACTGGTGGCTGCGCTGCAAACCTGCTGACAAGCCGTGCAGCCAATTTGTGCAGTTAATCCGTGTCAACGTGTGCTTGCAAGTTGCATTGCTCAGGTGTCCAGCCTCCCGCCCCTCTTCCTCGCAGTGACCATCCGCCTGCTGGACCCGCCCCTGCACGAGTTCCTGCCGCACGAGGGCACCGCTGAGCTGGACGCGCTGTGCGACACGCTGGCCAAGGAGATGAGCGGCCGCTCCGGCCAGCGTGAGTGCCTGGTTCGGAGGGCGGTTTGCGGGGGGGCAGCCTTTGGGGGCAGCCATGCATGGCTGCAGATGCCGCATCACACTTCAGGGGCAGGGTGATATCACGATATCACGCCAAGCCGCCCACCCCTCACCTGCCCCGGTCTGTCTTTCTGTTTGCAGACATGAATGCTGTGCGCATCCTGAAGAACAAGATCCATGGACTGCAGGAGGCCAACCCCATGCTGGGCCTGC
Organism: Chlorella sp. CH2018; assembly: GCA_009928355.1. Lineage (NCBI taxonomy): Eukaryota > Viridiplantae > Chlorophyta > Trebouxiophyceae > Chlorellales > Chlorellaceae > Chlorella > Chlorella sp. CH2018. The sequence goes on along the minus strand of VIYQ01001949.1, from coordinate 11,172 downwards.
GCGGCTGCCGCCTGGGCATCCGCCACCCCGGTAAGCATGCATGGGGACCAAGGAGAACGGAGCTGGCTTGGCCGGTGGGCAGCCGGGCTGGACACCGGACCGCAATGCAGGCCCTGCAGTGCATGACATTGCACGTTTGCCAGCTGCTGTGGCAGCGCACCTCTGACTGAGTAATGCTGACTATCGCCCCATCCTGCCGCAGACATTACTGAGATGCAGGCCAAGGCAATCCTGGAGGCCGCCGTCAATGTGTCCAAGAAGGTGCGAGGCGGGGCGGGCGGGCAGGTCCTGCAGCAGTGGCAGCCGCGCGGCGGCAGGCAATTGCGGTACTGCACACAGCGCTCAACAGGTAGCACCTCAGCTGAGGCAGTGCCCTCAACAGCAGCAGCAGCATGCCTGCCAACCCTGCACACGCGCGCCTTGCTCCGCTGCTGCCACGCAGGGCGTGAAGCCCTTCCCGCACATCATGGTGCCGCTGGTGGGCTTTGAGGAGGAGCTGTCGCACCAGGTGGGCTTAGCGGGGCTGGGCACAACAGAGCAGTGTGGTTGGCTGATGGGGGTGGGGCGAATGTCTGGTTTTGACACGTGGTGCACAGGGGCGGGCTTGCACTGCACTGTTTTGGGCTGCAAGCCTGCACCCGAGCTGAACACTGCCCCTCTACTCAATTGCTTGGATTGCAGATCCGGGTGATCCGCAAGGCGGCAGAGGATGTGTTCAAGGCGGCCGGCGCCACCGTGAACTACAAGGTGCGCTGTGCGGCTGCCCAGGGCCGCTGCACGCTCGCTCTTATCGTTCGTGCAGCGCTTGCTGGCTGCTGGGCGCAGCCCCCAGCAGCGCCCCGGCGTTGGCCAGCCCACCAGTCAGGCCAGGTCGCGAGCTCCATCTGACAGCTTACGCATCTGGGTCGCCCCACCTCCCTGCCTGCCAGGTGGGCACCATGATTGAGGTGCCGCGCGGCGCGCTGCGTGCCGGCGACATGGCCAAGCATGCCGAGTTCTTCTCCTTCGGCACCAACGACCTGACCCAGGTGAACAGACTGAACTACACACGTGTGTGTGACTGTATGAACTGTGGTGGATGCTGCCCTGTTGGACAGAGCCAGTCGGTGGTTGAGCCAAGGGGCAGCGTGTTGCCGCCCACACTGCACAGCCGTGAGCTCACCCGACACCCCTCCCAGACCTGCTGACCCCCTGGCTCCCACCCACCAACCCACTCACCTGCCCTTGCCATCGTACCTACCTGTGCCCACAGATGACCTGCGGCTTCTCCCGCGACGATGCCGAGGCCAAGTTCCTGCCGCTGTACGTGCGGGAGGGCATCCTGCCCGCCGACCCCTTCGAGGTGGGTGCTGCCTGTTTTTGGCTGCCTGATTTTGTTCCTGTCAACCAACAGGGTTGGTTTGACCCATGTGGCTGCTGTTCTTCACAGCATCCGCATTTCCACCTGGTCCTGCTTGCCCGTCCTCTGCTGGTCGCTCAATCAACCCCTGGGGCTCTCTCCTGACAACACACTCCTGAAAACACACTGAAAACTATGCCTCCGGTTGTCTCAACTCCCCTCTGCACAGGAGCTGGACACCACCGGCGTGGGCGAGCTGATCAAGATTGCGGTGCAGCGCGGCCGGGAGACCCGCCCCGACCTGCACCTCGGCATCTGCGGCGAGCACGGCGGCGACCCCAAGTCGTGAGTGCCCATGGGGTGGTGCCCCGCTGTCAGTAAGGGTTTGGCTACTCAGCGCGAGTTCCACAGTGTAGCCATCCGTGTGCCCCCACACGCTCCCTGGCTGCCCTAACAGCCTGCCAGTCGCCGCCGAAACTAGGGCCCCTGGCAGCTGCTGCGACAGCGGCCCTTCCTTCCCTTTTTGTGCTCACCGCTTTCGTGCTATCCTGCCACCCATTCAACCTATGCAGCATCGAGTTTGTGTCCACCCTGGTGGACTACGTGTCGTGCTCGCCCCTGCGCGTGCCCATCGCACGCCTGGCCGCGGCTCAGGCAGCCATCAAGGCTGGCATGAAGGTCAGTCAATGAGCAGCCAGAGGGCCGCTGCGGCACTTGCATGTGCATCCTTTCCGCCTGGAATGGTGGAGACTGGATGACTGACACAGGGCCAAGGGGGATGCAGACTGGGCAGCACAGGGTGCAGGCTTCGCTGCGCCAGATGTGCAGCCATGCCTACTTGCCTGCTCCCTGCTCACCCACCCCTGTCCCGCCCCATTGCGCCCACGGCTGCAGGACGGCGGCTTCTCCAAGAGCCAGGACTGAGCACCCTGCCAAACTGCTGGCACTAGGAGTGGTGCCTCCCAGATGCATGTGGGCCGCTACTAGAGCCAAAGAATGATGCTGGCCCAGGATGGAACGACATGCATGCTTTCGCAACCCCTACATAAAGTCTCGCCCACTACAAAACGAATAGCGCTCTGCGCGCCGGCGCGGCGCGCCGTTGCACCCCGACCGGGTGTGCCTCCCCTAATGCATGGCCTCTGCAGCCCCAAACCCATCCCCCACCCCCTGCTCCCCTCTGGAGGACTTCCCTTGCTTGCTTTTCCCACTCTTTATGTGCTTGAATGATAGAAATGAATAGCGGTCGCATTCTTTTGTGTGTAATGCCTGTAATGCCTCTTTGGGACGGCGGCCCAGGAGAGTCGCGTAATCGTGGAGAGCCAGGCTGGCCTGCAAGTGCGTCGCCAACCCCGGCCCATTTTGCTTTTGCTCTGCACCTCATCCCAATCTTCAGGGTCGACGGCTCGGCCCCTGGGAAGCCTACTGCGCGCTCGAGGGTTGCCGTCCCGCGCTTCCGCCCGCTTTGCGCCTTGAGCACGGGCCCATTTGCTTGCGCCAACTTGCACACTGTACCGACAAGTTGGGTGGCGGCCTGAAGGCCGCGGAAAACGGGGCGTAGCCCGCAGGGAGCGGCGCCTGCCGCTGCCGCGCGGCATGCGGTGGCGGCCGGCGGGAGGCTACACCTGGGCGCGCCGATCGACCCTGAAACCTTGTATTTTAGCTATTTAAAGCGATCGAACCGCTTTGAGCCCGGAAGAGGGCTTGCAAGCCGAGAGCGCGCGCACTTCGTTCTCGAAGCGACTCGCGTGCCTCTCATAGCTCGTATGGCAGACCGCCGTGTCCGTTATATAACTTTTGGGGCGGCGCCGCGGCCCCCGAAAGCCGCACGACACCCTTCTGCTGCCGTCTGTCGAGGGCTGGCGGCGCCCCCGGCGCCGCTCACTCGGCCCTCCTGCAACCCTCCTGTTTAGCTCTGCTGGCCCAACACCCTGCCCATATAAAGAATATCTAGGGGGCGCTCGGTTTCCGAGGCTCTGGAGGCCGTGACAGGCTGGGGCTCTATAATTCAAAGGAAATCGAACGAACAGAGTAAACTAAGGGGGCTCCGCCCCTACGGGCTACGCCCCGAAAACCACAGCGGCGCACCAGGAGCCCCACCCAAGCTGCTGCCGGCTGGCACCGGCGCCTGGGAGGTGCTAGCCGCGGCTGTGGACCAGCAGGAAAACGAGGAGCGGCAGCAGGGCAGCGGAGGCAGCCCGGCGCCCGGCGGTGGCAACGCTGCCGCCGCTGCCGCCGCCGCCAAGACGCGAGCGGCAGTGCAGGCAGAGGTGCAGCATGAGCACGCCGCCCGCATTGCCACCGAGGCTGATGGCAGCCTGGTTGCCTGGACGGAGGACGTGCACGAGCAGGTGGCGGCTGCAGATGCCTGCCACCTTCCTAGCCGCCCGCGACGCACACCAATAGGTGGGTGGCCTTGGGTGCAGGTGGCGGGCCTGCTGCCTTTGTCGCTGTCCACGCATCATTTGATGCCGCCCAGTGCTGCTGTGACATGTCCCTCAGTTTCTGCATCTGCATGCCTGTCACGTCTCACGCAGGCGGACGCTGCGCGCGCTGCCGCACGCGAGGCGTACCGATCCGACCAGCGCAGCGAGAGCAAGGGCGCAGAGTGGCACGCCCGCGTGGCGGATGCACAGCAGGTGTGAGCCGTGGGTGTTGCCCTTGCCTGCTCACTGCATGTCTTCACTGTGGGAGGTATACTGCCCGATACACAGGTGATAGGTGCGATGGCTATCTGCATCCTGAAGACAGTCCTGCACCCTGCATGCCATGCACCACCTGCGCAGGCACACGAGGCTCTGAGGGTGGCGCGAGAAGCGCTTTACCGCCTGCAGGCTCTGGCTGAGCTGCTGTCTAAGGAGCTGCAGCGGCGGCGCAGCAGTGCAGCGGCAAGCGTGGGGGCAGCAACCGGCGGGAGCATCAGCAGCCGGCGCCGCGGCGGCAGCGAGGGTCGGGGCCACGGCAGCAGCGGCAGTGGCAGCAGGAGCAGAGGGGGCTGCAGCAGCCAGCGCAAGTGTGCAGCAGATAGAGGACCGGCTGCTGGTGCCGCCTGCCACGCAAGGTGCCAAGCGCAAGCGGGGGGCCCCGCTCGAGCCCTGCCCCTTCTGCGGCCACTGCTACACAGGTGGGCGCTGGCGGTTTGGAAGGGAGGAGCTGTGCTCATGCATACGCAGCGGGCCGTTGTGACGGAACACAATGCTGCTGCTGCTGCCACTGAAGTGCAATGGTGTTGCTCTTGCGCCTGCCTGCAGTGCGCAGTGGGCTGTCCATCACGCCGGGCGCCCCTTTCCCTCACTCAGTGCACCATGCCATTTGTGTCCATGCCTCCTTGCAGTGCGCGACGGCCTGTCCAACAAGCTGGGCGCCTCGGGCAGCCGGCTGCACCTGCGGCGCTGCCAATGCGGCAAGAAGACGCCGCCCTGCAAGTAAGGCCTGCCAGGGGGGCGGCTATGCTATCGTGTGCACTGCTATTGTGTGCACTGCTGCCATGTCAGGCTTGACAGTACGGGACGGGGGAGGGGAGGCGCAAGTGCGCCGATGCGCAACGCAATCCTGAGCTGTCGCTCGGTCACCACATGCCCCTGCCTGCAGGAACTGCCGGCAGTGCAAGCGGCTGCCCGACGTCATGCAACTGTGCCAGGGCGCCTCCGACTCAGCCGCCGCCTTTGAGCTGTGCCAGCGGCAGTACGCCTGCGCCATCTGCGCCTGCAAGTGAGCCTAGCTGTGCTTGTTAGTGCTGGATCTGAGAGTTGTTCAGACGCTGCTTGCGCCTGCAAGTGAGCCTGAGGTCAACCCAACTGGAACTGCCATGTGCACGGTGGCTTGTGCAATGCATGCATGCCGCCAAGCGACCGCGCCTGCGAGTGCAGACGGCGCTGTGTGACTTGTGCAGCGCTCATCAATGCATTGCTGCAGATATCCAGCTCTAAGTTGCGGTTGTTGTCATGTGCAGGTGCCCGGGTGTGGGCAAGTGGGTGGAGAATGATGAGGAGTCTCGCCAGGCGTTCAGAGGTGCGGCCCAGCAACCAACCCGTGATTGCTGCATCACTCCATTGCTCCTTGCACGTGATTGCCTCTTCGGTCGCTGGGGTGGCCCGCACAAGGTGCCAGCACCGCAGCAAAGCAGACGGCTGGAAACGTGAGCCTGCATCTTAACACTCTTAACATCTGAACACGCACCGGCTCTGCTGCCATGAACCACTCACTCCCACCTCCGCAGACCGTACCCAGAAGCGGCACAACGAGATTGTGCAGATGGGGTGGCAGGACCAGGCGCACACCGCCTCGGCCGCCCCCGCCTCCACAGCCAGCGGCGGCACGGTATCAGCCGGCACTGCCACCGCCGCGCACTCAGACAGCTCTGGAGGGGAGGGCGAGGGCGGCGAGCGGGAGGTGGTGGGGCGGGCGCGCCGGGCGGCGGCGCAGCAGGCACCGGCACGCAGCGGGCCTCCGCGCCGCCTGCCTGCCGACATCCGGCGAGAGCTGGAGGCGATCCAGCAGCGGCAGCAGCAGGGGCAGAGCGCGAGCTGCGGCATGGCGCTGCCGCCGCTGCCTGCCCCGCGGTGGCAGCAGGGCCGATCTGCACGGCCCCACGTCTGTTTGGCTCTGCCTAGGGCCCACCGCCGAGGCGCACAGCGGCGGCAGCGTGGCGGCGACTGCAGCACCGCGGAGATTGCAGCACCAGCAGCGCTGCAAGTACCCAGCACCACCAGCGCACCAGCATAGTTCTCGTCATGACAGGAAAACATGTAAGCGTGGCCTGGAACACCCTGCCCTCCAGGCCTGGGGCCCTGATGGGCATGGGCACGTTGCCGATGGCACCGCAGCTACGGGCCGCCGTAGCCGAGCTGTGTGAGCACGCCCCACAGGCGGTCGCGGGGCACGCGGTCGTAGGCTGCCTTGAAGTAAATGAAGGCTGCCCACAGCTCTGGGCTTGCGGAGCTGGCGCCGCTGCTGCCGCTGCCGCCGCTGCCGCCACGCCGCCGCCGCCGGCGGCGGTGCGGGTTGGGCTGCTGCTGCCGCTGCTGTGCACACCGCCTGCCTCAGCACGGTCGCTGACTCGCCGCTCAAGGCCCGCGGCATACAGCTTGGTGAGCAGGGCGCCTACCGCTATGCCACGGAGATCTGATGTCTGGGAGAAGTGGCGGAGCAGAGCAGTGCTCTGCTGGCGAGCGTCTCACGTGTGGCGGCTGCGCAGGTGGCGCCTATGGCGGCACATGCAGCGCGCATGAAGCAGCAGGACAAGACGATCCAGCAGTTGTGGGTGGTAGAGCAGCGGCTGATGGCGTGTCGCGGCAGTGCATTCAAACTGCAACGCAACGCAACGGCGGCATGATGAACTTGGTGGCTGCGCACGCGGGCACGGGTGGCGCCTGCCCATCCAGGCCGGGGTTAAGAGGTTTGGCAGGCCCTGCAAGCCAAAGAAAGGCTGTTTGGGCGGCTGGTGGGGATAGAAAGCCTCGCCCGTCCATCGCGCATGGGCGCCTTCCTGGCACTCGTGAGGTGAAGACAGCAGGAAGCCCGCACGAAGCCGCACCCACGTTGCAGGGTTCTAAACCGCGCACAACTGGGCACAAATGGCACTCAAGCGCGTGCGTTTCGCAGTTCCAGAGGAGGACGAGCACCCCTCACAAGCCAAGGCGCCCAGCCGTGCGCAGAGCACCGCGGCGAGACTGCGGAGGTGAGTTTCGGCGGTGCCTCGGCGAGCAAGCCCGGGGGTGCGGGGTGGGGGGCCCGGGCGGGGGTCCAGAACGCGCAGGCAAGCACACGCACACGCACACGCACACGCACACGCACTGTGTCACACGGTGTGCAGGATGGCGGACGAGCTGCTCGCCTGCCTGGAACGCAACGCCCAGCTAGAAGGCGAGCTGTACGGGCTGCGGCAGGCGCTGCAGGCGCGGAACGCAACGGTGCAAGACCTGGAAAAGCTCAACCATGAACTGAACGAGGGGCGCCGCAAGCGCGACCGCGCCAGCATGGAGGCAGCGCAAGCCTCAGGTGGCACAGTGGCGGACCTGCTGCGCCAGCTGGCTGCCTGCAATGCAGAGAAGCACCAGCTGGAGCGCCGGCTGCAGGAGGCCGAGCGGCGCCTCAGCGCGGGCGACTCGCATGCGGTGGCCAGCCAGCCCCAGCAGCAGCAGCAGCAGCAGCCACAGCAGCAGCAGCAGCAGCAGGGGCTGGCGGAGGCGCCGCCGGCTGGGGGTGCGGAGGAGGGAGGCGCTGGCGGCGGCGATGCTGCCGTGGCCGTGGAGCCTGCTGCAGCCGGGCCGGTGGCAGGTGAGCCATGCAGGCTGATTTGTTGAGATGATGTGCAAAGTTCAAGCCAGCCAGATCTTGCGATGATTGGCTCTCTCCTTTGGCTTCAACGCTCGTGTGCACGTGCAGGCGCCGCTGCGCCGGCCGCTGGAGGCGGCTCTGGCGCCGACGGGGCTGCCACGTCATCGGAGCCAGGTGAGGGCTGTGTGAGCGCTTGCCATGCAGCGAAGCGGCTGTGCGATGCAGAGGCGCAACGAAGCTGAGGGCGGGCTGCCTGCTGCGCATGTTGCCCGTGAAACGCCCCCATTGCTGTAGAGCCGTTCTGTCAAAGCCGTGCCCTGCACCCCTTGCCATGCACATGCAGTCACCAGCCGTGCTGCTGCTGCTGCTGGCACGATGGTGGAGCTGCAGCATGGTGGCCCAGTGCCAGCCCCGCCTGCGCAGCAGAGGCGCCAGCCCTCGTCAAGCTCGGGCTGACGCGTCGATGGGACCGCTGAATGGTGTGTTGTGTTCCTGCTGTGCGGCGCGGCAGCCGCCAGCAGGCCAGGCCCTGTCTTTCTTTTCCATGGCTGCCCCGCAAGCCCCGCAAGCCCCAAGAAAACGAGCTGAGCCAACCAGGGCCCTCCTTCCTGTTGCATAGTTATGCTTGGCCCACTAGGCCTTCTGCCCTACCTGCATGCTGCCCTTGCAACCTGTCTACCTGCCCTGCTGTTGCACACCGTGGGGGGCTGGGCAGAAAGGCCTGGCTCTTTGACATGCCGTGCCTGACATTGCCATATTGTAAAGCAACCGCATGGCGTGCTGCCCGAGGCCGGCTGCTTGTCGTGATCGGCGCACCTCCCCGACATTTGACAGCCTGGCCGGAGGGCTGAACGAGGTGCCCCTGCTTGCCCCGCCACACAGCGAGCGTTCGAGAGGGAGCACGTCATTTCTCAGCACCTGCCCGGCATTGCAGGGCACGCGGCGGCAGCGTGAGCTTGACGCAGCTGGCTGGTTGCAGTGTCCATCCACTTCCACCCTACAGAACTGTAAAGTGCTGCCAACATGTCGCTTCGCATCAAACGGCAGCACGGGCGGCGATGCGACGTCAGCCAAGTGCATCTTTGCCATGAAGGAGCCGCACGTCTCCTCGGCTGGGTTGCTGTTCATAGGTGGAAGGCTACCAACGCAGCTGCACATGGTGGCCGTAACAGCGGTCAAAGGCTGACAGGCTGCTCCCAGCAGCGGACGGAAACGAAGCAGTGGGGTGCCGCCGATGGGTGCGCTGCGCCCAAACAGGTGCCCTTTGCCCCGCCCGGCACCCTGCCCGGCGGCGTGCAGTTTGCGGTGCAGGGTTCGCCGCAGGCAGCCATGACGGGCCAGGCAGAGAGCGAGAAAGCAGGTGGGCTCTTGCAAAACCTGCGTGCGCGGAACGGGCACCGCCGCCCTCTCGCGTCGCTCTGCATGCTCAGGGCGCCGCGGTCGTGCTTGTGCACGCGGCACCCGCCGCCCTCGCGCGCCTCACCTCGCCACCGCCGCTGCCGCTCCCCACCCCGCTTGCGTCCAACACTTGCAGCTGCGGGCGGCGGCGGCAACCACCGTAGCATGGAGCAGCGGCTCCTGATGGAGCAGGCGGCTACCAAGGCGCTCAAGTGGCTCAAGTCCATCCTGGACCTGGAGCACCACTCCAACGAGGAGCTGGCGCGCAGCCTGACCGACTCGCCGCTCAAGGTGCTTGCACCGCCAGCGGCGCTGTGCTTTGCTTGCCCCCGTCCAGCTGCTGGGAGCCATTCCTTGAGGTTCTGCAGGCAGCCGCGCTGCGTCTGGACAGCAGCCCATGTTGCAACAGGCCTGGGCGTCCGATGCCGCCGGCCCTTGCCCCGAGCTGCCGGCCTCCATAAAGCCCCCAGCCAACCCCCCGCCTGCTTCCCTTGCAGCCCTTCTGGATCGCCCAGGCCCAGGCCATCCTCTTCTACCGCTTCTCCAAGACAGCCCTGCTGGCAGGCTGCGCGAGCGGCGACGGCATCCTGGTCACGCGGTGCGCAGCAGCGGCTGCTCTGCAGACACCTGTGGGCCAGCCTGCTAGGCAGCGGCAGTGGAGCAGCAGCTTTGCTGCACGCCAGCGGCAGGGCTGCTTGTGGGGAGTGTGGCGCTGCTGGCACTGCTTGCAGGCACTGCTGTGCACCCTGCCTGCCATGAGCGCACACCAGTCAACAGCTCTTCCTCGCGCGCCGCGACGCACACAGGCCGCCCACCAGCCCTTCCTGCACTGCGCTCCAATCCTGCACCCCTGCTTGCAGGCTTCCCACCAGCCACCCCACGCTGATCAAGTTTTCGGCGCCGCTGTTCCTGCGCATCAGCTTCAACAGCCTGGGGCTCAGCGTGGGGCGCACCCGCACGCGCGCCTTTGTGGCCTGCATGGGCAAGCAGGTGAGCGGTGGCAGCCGCTCAGCTGGGCACATCTCCGATGCACTTGCTTCTGTGTGGATGGCGGCCAGGCTGGCTCACCCTCCCTGTCCTTCAGATCAGGGCCTGTCCTGCGCGTGTCCAATGTCCGCTTCGCAGGTCCAAGAGACAGCTGCTTGCCACGGGGTGGCGGTCGCTGCGCTGCCCAGCTCACACAAGTCGCGCTTGCCTGCCTTCTCTGTCTGCTGTGCAGTTCCAGGAGCAGCTGCTGGCCACGGGGCGGCGGTCGCTGCGCGGCCTGGATGCCTCGGTGCTGTGCGGCTCTGCGCTGCAGGTGCGTGCATGGGGCAGCCGCCGGCATGCGGGCATGCAGTGCAGCAAGCCAGGGGCAGCCGCTGTGCACGAAGCTGGGCGCATGAGCGGCTCGCCAAGTGGCAGCAGTAACCCAGGGAGGCGTGGGCTCAGGGGTGGTTGGAGTTTGCCATGCGGTCTGCAGGAGCGCAGCGACTTTTTGACCATGAACTGCGCGGGCGGCGGCATCGACATGGTGGGCGTGTCATCCGTCAAGGGCGGCTGCGTGGACATCTCCTTTGCAGGTGAGACGGGACCAGGAGAAGTGCCCAGATAATCAGCACTCTTGCTGCAACATTGCTGCCGGCCTGCCTGGGGTCGCTTCCAAGTGGAGGCGTTGATACTACCACTGCCCACTGCCGCCGCAGGCTGCATGCATTGCCGCGTACTTTCAGGTTCACTTGGTAGGGACCCATTATCACCCACTGCCCCCTCCCTCACTGCCCCCTCCCTCTGCAGGCGGCAGCATCTCCATTGATGCCGCGCGCAACGCCACGGCATACGGCGGCGCCACGCCGGCACAGATCCTGGGCGGCAGCATCGACCCGCCGCCTGAGATGCAGGTAAGGAACGAACGGCTGCTGGCTCACCCGCTGCATCTTCTGCCAATGGGGGACTTGCGGACAGCACCATTGCCAGAGGTGCAGGTGAGGGTGTGTGTCATGGGTTGCCAGCCCGATCGGCCTGGTCCCCTTGCCCCCATGCAGCCGCTACTCATCCAGATCTCGCCCAGTGTGCAATCCTCAGCTGCTGGCTGCTGGCGCTGTCACCGGGGCTTGCCATCCCTCACTCCACTCCCCCCCCGCCCCCCCTGCCCTTCCCCTCCCTGCGCAGCCGCT
>VIYQ01001948.1:0-11675 GCA_009928355.1 Chlorella sp. CH2018 | reverse complement strand
GGGTGGGGAGGCAGGGCGCGACGCTCTTGCTCTGCTGCTGCGCCGCCGTTGGCCCCTGGGCCAGCGGATGCACCATATGGGCGATTGCTACTCTAGCTGCGAGACCGTGCACTCTTACTGACCGGTGCTCTGCTGCCTCCTGTGCCTGCTTGCGGTGCAGCTGGTCAGACCCGCCACCTGGCCACCAGGAGGGGCAGTGCTATGTGCTGCCCAACAGCAACGTGAAGGGCTCGGAAGTGCGAGCCATCTTTGACACCACCGCCACCGCCTGCTGCGATGCCTGCGCCACAGACTCCAACTGGTGTGCGCTGGCTGAAGCGCAGCAGTCTGGCAGGAATGCATGCAGACTGGGTGTGCGGTATGAGTGAAGTGGGTGTGCGCAGCATCACATTCAGCCCCTGCGCATGCAAGCACGTGCGCCGCTCAAGCTGGCTGTGGCATGCTTCGCTGTGCAGCACTGTGTGGATCTACTGCGGGGAGGAGGGAGGCTGCAACAACGGCTACGGAGAAGTGGCGCCATATCAGAGCTGCGGGCTGCGTCACCAGGACATCCCAGCCGTCAGCGGTGCGTATAGATGAGACGGGTGGAGGGCGGCGTTGTGGCAGCAGTGCCGTATGCTGGGCACTCGCCATTCTGCAGCTTGCCGGGCGGCATACGCTCACCTGCATTGGCTGCCTGCTGCCTGCCTAAAACTGGTGCAGAGCAGGACATCGAGTACTGGGGCCGAGGGTCCGCCAACATTTCAGAGTACCCGCCAGGCTATACGGTGAGAGGGACTAGTTCGGCATCGAATGGTTGTGTCCGCAGGCGGCAGGGCAGGGTGCGATTACCTTGGCAAGCGCCCTTGCACACTGCTCGTCACACTGCCGGCGGTGCATCCAACTTCAAGTGCACTTTTCGCCCCCTCTGCAGGTACCGTGGACCTCTGGCTACGTGCTGTCCCGCGCCGCCAACAGCTCCTCCTCGAGTGCTGGTGCCATCGCGGGCGGAATCGTTGGCGCTGTGGCCGCGGTCCTGCTGGCGGCAGGTGGGCGCAGCATTGGTCTGATGCTGACGATTACAGGGAGATGGGGAGCCCTGGCTTGCTGCGATGCAGGGAGGAGGTGGTGTAGGGATCTTTCTTGCTACCATGCAGGGACGAGGGATGGGGGAAGCAGGTGCAGGACTCAACCAGCCGGCTGTTGAACCTTCTTCAAACCGCCTGCTCCCACAGGCTTCCTTTGGTGGCGCCGCCGCCGCCGGCGGAAGCCGGTCAAGCAGCTGTCCGACAACCCAGACACCTTTGGCCGCAAGCTGAGCGACAACCTGCACGAGCGTGAGTGGCAGGGGTGCATGCAGGAGGCGGCACAGCAGTGGACGGGGCACAGCGCTGCAGGCTGAGGCACCGCATCAAGGTGCCCTGTGCTGAACCGAACCTGCGCCCTCTGCCTTGCAGTAGAGACAGCATGGCACAGCGCCGGCAACGGCGGCAGCAAGGGTGCCGGCCAGCCCGATGGGTCATCCGGTGCCACTGCTGGCACCACAAGCACCCCAGACACTGCCATGGTGCTTCACGGCAGCGGCAGTGGCGGCCCGGCTACCCCCGGCACCGGCGGCAGCGGCCCCATCCCTGAGCTGCCCTTTGCATCCGCCCTGCTCACCTCCTCAGACTACAAGGTTGATGTTGGTGAGCTGGGCGCGAGGGTGGAGACTGTGGATGTGGCTGGCTTTCCTCTCGACAGCAGCGCCCCTTTCCTCAGGCAGCCCAGCGGCGGCAGGTTTGTTCAGCCCTGCAAGCATGAAGGTCCATATGCACAGTCCAAGCTGCCTCCTTCACACGTGCCCGGGCACAACCCGTTCACGCTCGTGCCGCTGCGCCCCTGCTGTGCCTCCTGCTTTGCAGACCCCTCCAGCGGCAAGCTGGTGCTGCTGGGCTCAGGCCACTTTGCCAACGTGTACCGAGGCGTGTACGGCGCGGAGCCGGCGGCCATCAAGGTGGGCCTGAGGATGAGCAGGCTTGCGCCTGTGCTGCCACTCAGCTGCCTGAGGTGCGTGCGGTCACATCGAGGCCTGCCCAACTTGCCTCATCATTACGAACATGGTGATGCATGCCTGCTCCCTTGCAGGTCATCAAGGAGCCCGGCCTCCTTGACCGCCAGTCACTTGTTGGCAGAGCTGTCCCAACGTGTCGGCTCAATGAAAGCTGAACTGGTGCATCTGTGTGGCCCTGCTGCCCTGCAGGTCATCAAGGAGCCGGGCCTGCTGGACCGCCAGTCGCTGCTGCAGGAGGTGGCCATACTCAAGTCCTGCAGGCGCGCTGGCTCAATTGGGTTCAACCCGCCTTGACTGCGTCGCATCTGATCCACGGCCTGCCTAAGGCACTGCTTGCTTGCTGCGCTTTGCCACAATGGGGACCTGCAACCCTCTGCCTACGCACTCTGCCTACATAAGGCTAGACCTGGACCCATCGATGTGCAACCCACCACCAACATGGGCGCAGGAGCCAGCACCTGGTCTCCTTCTTGGGCGCCTCCCTCAGCCCAGAGGAAGTGGTGATTGTGACCGAGCTGATGGCGGGAGGCACGCTGTGGCGCGCTTTGAAGACTGGCAAGGTCACCTTCTACCGCAGGTCGTTGCGGTGGATGTGTTTTCGTGGCCGTCCTGATCAGGGCAGCTGCCGCCGCCGACGTGCGACTTCAAATCTGCTGCGCCTATCGATGCTGTGTGAAGTCATTGGCTGTATGCAGGGGCCTCAAGATTGCCATTGACGTGGCTCGAGGTCTACACTATCTTCACGCCCGCAGCATCGTTCACGTGAGGCAGGAGCGGGGCAGCAGTGCCGGCATCTGTGCAAGGCATTGCCCAGCTGCACAAGGAACACCAGTACTGGCTCTCAGAACACTGCCCAAGCACTGCTGGCTCAAGTTCAATCGCAGTGTGCTGACACTGTGTGCTGATTTGCGACTGTGCCACTGCTGCAACTCCCTCTCACTGCTGCAGCTGGACCTCAAGTCACCTGTGAGGAACCAGAGCAGGGGTTGGGCAGCTGGTGTTCTGCCCGTATTGAGTGTGGCGCGCTGTGCAGCGCACTGCCCAGCTGCCCTGCTGCTCCAGCTGCACACTGCCGAGCGGGGATTCTTGCCTACGATCCGAAGGGAAGCGGCAGCGGGCTGCCCAGCCGCTCACCGACTCCCTGCCATCCATCTTCCGCTGTACAGAACGTGCTGCTGACGGAGCACGGGCGGGCCAAGGTGGCAGACGTGGGGCTTGCACGCATGATCCCAGCCACCCAGTCATACCTCTCAGGCGCCAACGGTGCGCTCTCACTGTCCAGGCACTTGCAGCTGCTTGCCTGCTGTCGGCGGCAGCGCCTCCAGCTCGCCTGGCTTGCAACAGTGCAGCAGTGCAGTGTCTGTTGTGTGCAGTCCGGAGCTTGAAGACCGTGCTGCACCCCCTGCCTGCCCTGGCTGCCGCAGTTGCCGGTGGCCGGCTGGTGCCCTCTGGGCTTAATAGCCAGCTGGCCCCCTCAACCCACGCCCATGGCGTACTCTTTCTTTCTTTTCTTTCTGCCGCAGTTGCGGCAGGAACCTGGCCATGGGCCGCTCCCGAGCAGCTGTTTGGCCAGCGCTGCACCAGCAAGGCGGACATCTATGGTTATGTGAGTGCTGGCCATCTTGACTGTGTTTTAAGGCCCACTATCGATGCCGCTGAACAGGCGGGCTGCTTCCGTACGACACTCACGTCACCACTCTGGCCTGCCATTCCTGCCCTGCTCAACTCGCTGCTTGCAGGGCGTGGTTCTGTGGGAGATCTGCACCCAGGGAGTCACACCCGTGCGCGGCCACATGCGGGAGGTCATGTGAGCCGGGAGGGCTGGCAGGCGCGGCCTTTGACTGTGACGCTAGGCAGCTTCTGTGGGTGTAAAACGCAGTTTCCGTTGACTTGCAAGCCCCAGGCAGACAGGCATGGTGCCATGAATCCTCCTGCATTAAATGCCAACTGCCTGCTGCGCCCGCAGGGTGCCGGAGGAGTGCCCTCAGGAGGTGGCCGACCTGATTGCAGCCTGCATGTCCAGCTCTCCGGAGCAGCGGCCCACCGCCGAGCAGATCATTGCCGCGCTCTCACCCCTGCTGGCTGCGGGCGCGCTGCGCCAGACCAGTCCCAGCGGGCAGACGCCGCCTGCTGTGGTCGCTGCGCAGCATGTGGGTTCAGCAGATCAGATGTCTCCTCTGGCGCAGCATGCAGCACAGCAGACGGGCGGCAGCGCGGCCGGCCACCTGCCCACTGGGCCCTCTGACCGGCTGAGCACGCCAGCAGTCACAGATGCACCAGCACAGCAGCCGTCGCCTGAGGCAGCAGCCTCGCCGCCGCAGGCGGGAGCTGCCTCGCAGCCGCTGCAGCCACAGCCACAGCTGCAGCCGCTGCCGCTGCCGCAGTCGGAGCAGCAGCAGCCCGGGCAGTCGGTTGCTGCAGCAACGCAGCAGACCTTGGTGCCCCTGTCGAAAAAGAGCGTCACGATTTGATGGGTGATCTGGAGCCAAACTCTTCACTCTGCTTGCCTCAGCTTGCCAATTGCCTTGCTGACATGACAACCTTGACTGCCTGCCTCACACGGAAACATCACCAGTCGGTTCCTTTACAGTGAATGGGTCGCAGTGAAACGCCCACACGCTTGCAAGCTGCATGGCCACACATGAGCACAGGATGTTCAGCTGGCAACACAACGGTGAACAACTTGCACATGGCGAGCACCGTGCACATCCAAGGGGGGCAGCCTTGCAGCTGCTGCCTCATGCTGCAGCGGTTGCCGCCACGGGCGCCTCAGCTGCCTGCGCGCCCTCCTCCCGCAGCGCCAGCAGGTCTGGCAGCTTCCACCGCCGCAGGTCCTCTGCGCGTATGCTGTTGCTGCCGTGCAGGCCGTCGGGCAGCGGCCACTCTGCCTGGCGGGACAGGGTGACGTAGAAGAGCGCCCGCGGCTTGCTGCTGTCGTTGGCGCAGCCGCAGTGCAGCACCCGCGAGTCGAAGCACGCCACGTCGCCGGTCTTCAGCGCCGACTGCACCGCCGGCTGCATCGCAATGAACCGCTCTTTCAGGGTGGCCGAGCGGTTGGCGGCGTTCCACAGCACGTGCGCCTCGGCGGTGTGTGTGTAGGGTAGGAACTGCACAGAGGGGGAAGAAAACCGCAGGAGGCTGCGGCTGTGGACGCCAAGGCAGGCAGCGACGGCTTGGGGTGGCTGCAACTCGCTGCCCATGGGGGGAAGCATCACACGCCCCGCCTGTCCGCCTGCCTCCCGCTGCAGGCAGATCGATCGCTATTCACAAACCCCTCCGCGCTGCACAGCCAAACAAGTTGCATGCAGGCACAGCAACCGCAATCCAGGCTGGCACCACGCACCTGGGTGTGCCCCATGTCATCCTCCACATCTTGCAGCGCCACAAAAAAGGTGTACAGCGGCTCCATGTGTGCATCGGGGTACTGGGGGCAGGGCAGCACGATTGTGTCTGCGTGCACGCACTGCCGCGGCGCGCCGGGCGCCGCGTAGATGCAGGACAGCTCGTGCAGCGCGGCATCGGGGCCGCAGGCCGCCACTAGCAGCGGCTTCAGGTTGGACACCAGCTCCGCCACTGCCTTGCGCACAATGGGCGCTGACAGCGGCAGGAACAAGTCCTGTCGTTGGCCAAAGCGGCCGCGCATGCCGCTGCGGCAGGGGAGCCAGCAGGACCAGTGGGCGAGTGAGTAGCACGCTCGCCATGCAATCAATCATGGCGCGCAAGACGGCGATACGGCCAGCCACACTGCACACCCCGGCGCACCAGTCACGGCAGCAGTGCCACCCACGCCTGCTCACCGGCAGTTGACGCCGCCAAAGCGGGCGTCAAACTCCACCCTCCCCGCCTCCACATCCGCCTGGCAGCGCGCGTTCTCATCATTGACGAACTGCAGCAGCTGCTTGGCTGTGGCCAGCGACAGCGCGCCCTGGATGCCCAGGCAGCCCTGGCGCTCCAGCAGGGACGCCCACTCTGCTGCTTTCGACTCGTCCTCAAGCACAAACTGAGGGACCGCCGGCAGCGCCTTGATGCCGCGCTCAGCACCCACAAGCTTGTCCTCCTTGCGGGCCAGGGCCTCGGCATTGGCTGCCGCCATCCTGTCGGCCAGGCCGCCCAGCAGGCCGGCGGCTGGCGGTGCCGCAAGCTGCCGCCGGGCTGGCGCCGGCCGCGCAAGGCGGCGGGGCGCCGCCGCTGCAGGGTGCGTCGGCGGTGGGGCCGTCATGCAGCGCGCAGGCGCCGCCATGCTGCTTGCAGTCAGGTGTAGGACACCGCGTGCCTGCTTGCAGGGGTGGGGAGCAAGCGCTCAGCGAGGGCGACCGCGGGTATGGCAGTCTGGCGCGCCTGCGCAGCAGCCAGCCGGCGCTGCCACATAGAACCCCTCCACAAATGCGACTAAAACTCACAGGTGTGGAGTGGAGGAGGCTCTCGGGCGGGCACTCGTGGGAGGCTCGCAAGTCCGCAGGCTGCTGAAAATAGACTTGATACACCGAGTGATGCACAATGCGCTGGCACAAAGCAGCTCTGCATCTCGCCTTGGAGGCACCGGCGGCGGCGCTGGTTGGCGGCGGAAGCGTGGGCTGTGGAACGTCCGTGCAGGCCTATGATAGATCGCACACAGAGGTTTGCCTGATCGCGTGCATTTCGTGATCACCGTCCTAACCACACATCCCTAGGAGGTGCCGCACATACACCGCCGTGCCTGTCCAGGTCACGGCTGCAGTTGAGGCTCGCACAGGACAAGACTGCACCGTGGGACAGAACAAGTAGAGATGACAGAGGAGAGCCAGTAAACAAAGAATGTGTTATAAGCGTTATTCAAACAGCTACAGACACATGGAGAGACATGTGGAAGCAGGCAGAAAGACTGCAGGGCCATGCGATGCGCAGCATGTATCAAACTGCGGCAGGCCTTTTCAGAACTGCGAGTCTTGCGTTGGGCATTGAGCAGCAGCCCAGCTCATTCATTTCGGTTCAGGCGCTGCCTGGCAGGACTGCCGCCAGCGGGCCGCCCCAGGGCAGCAAGCTGTCGCCGTTGCTGTCGCCGCTGTGGCTGTGCCACTCCCTGCAGCGCTCCAGCAGGTCGCACAGGTTGCTAGAGGTGATGAGTCCCACCAGAGCCACCCCCACTGCCAGCAGGGCGGCCAGCCCCGTCTTGGCCGGCACGCCCAGCCGCCTCCAGCTGAGCAGTGAATAGAATGCGGTGGGCAGCAGGAGGGAGCAGGAAATGGAGGCCAGGCCGCCCAGCAGGGACAGCGCAGAGCCCAGCACTTGGTAGGCGGTCAGGGCCAGCAGCGTGCCGCAGCCAAACAGGACTGCGGATGGGGAGGCAAGGGGAGGCAAGGGAGGAAGGCAGGCAGAGTGGAAGAGTGGAAGTGAGGGTGGAGGTGCGGGGTGGAGGCATTGCAAGAAACGAACGGCAGCAGCAGCGGCAACAGCAGCAATTAGCATGAGCGGCAGCAGCAGGGCATGCGGCAGCGGTATTGCATGCACCAGCCCAACGCAAGCCAGAAGGCAGCAAGGTGTCAACTCGTCGGCCGCACACCCAGGCGTATGAGGTAGGCCAGCTTGGGCGGGTGGAAGTATGTTGCGCTGCCATGCGGCAGGAAGGAGATCAGCATGTCCTGCAGAGGGGATGGAAAGAGCACCTCAATAGCAGGCCTCAATAGCGGAGCGGCTGGCTGCAAAAGAGTCAGGCAGGAGATGGGCATGTCCTGCGGAGGGGACGGAAAGGAAAGGACACCAGTGCGGGCCCTCAGCGGCAGAGAAGCAGCAGAGGCTCAAGAAGGGACAGGGAGGGGATGAGCATGCCCTGCGGAGGGGATGAAAGCGCAAGCGCAATGATGTGCAAGAGCTGAGTGGCACTATGGTGCGGCAAAGCCAGGTGGCCGTGCTGTGCCTCGAATGCAATGCCCACACACTCCCATGCAGCACATTGCATGCTGTACATGTTTGTGCAGCATTTTTAATACACACCTGGAGGACGATGATGAGTCCGGGCACCTTGGTCAGGCTGTTGACCAGCACAAATGCGGCCTAGGGGGAGGGCGGAGCGGGTGGGATGCAGGGTTAGCAGGATGAGGCAGGAGGCCGTGCAACGCCACCCAGCCAGCATAGAGGCGCAGCACACGCAGATACAGCTGGCGCAGGAGCTCATCACGCAGCCGCCACAAAGGTGAGTGGAGGCGGCGCCTGCATCATCACACCAATACTTTCAGCCCTCACCAGCACGCGGTGGATGGGCACCCGCCCGCCGGTAAAGAAGGAGTTGGCAGCCAAGTCATCAGCGGCAAGGGCTGTGGCGGCGTCACCCCAGTACCTGCAGAGGGAACGATTGCTGCGGTAGGTGGGTAGTGGGGCAGACCTCCCTAGCAAGCGGTGCAGTGGAGCTGGGAGCGCTCTTGCCAATCAAACGGTAGAGGCTGCTCACCAGTAGCCCGCAGCTGCAATGGCGCTGTAGCCCAGCAGCATGGTGCCAAAGCCCAGCAGCAGGGCCAGCGGGAAGCGCGAGGGCTTCTGCATGGCTCTGCATGGAGAAGGGCAAGAGGGGAGCGGCAGCGGTCACGTGTGGCTGCTGCATGGCAACTCCAGGGCGTGACGCCTGCTGCCTCGGCTGCTGCAATGCTGGCCCAGGCTCTCTGCCAACTCCCCCTCTCCTTCTGACCGCTCCCCTTCTGGTTCAGCAAGGGCAGCACCAATCCCAGCCACTTGCATGCGCAGCGCCGGCAGCGTGGAGTGGGCGGTTGAGCTGAGCGCAATGACACCGATGGCTTGAATGACCCCGACGCTAGCCAGGTGGTGGGGCGGTGGCGGCTGCAGGGGGAAAGGCGCTATGCAGCACGCGCTAGGCACACAACTGCATGTAGACAGCAGGCGCTAGGCACGCCACTGCACATTTCTGTACGCAGCTCTACGCCTGCTGCGGCAGCTGCACATGTGCATGCCCTGCATCCTCACCAACCGCAGCAGCGCACCTGCTGCGGCATGGCCTGCCGGTGCGGGTCCAGCACCAGCAGCGACAGGACCATGGCAATCAGGAAGCCGCT
This sequence comes from Chlorella sp. CH2018, assembly GCA_009928355.1. Lineage (NCBI taxonomy): Eukaryota > Viridiplantae > Chlorophyta > Trebouxiophyceae > Chlorellales > Chlorellaceae > Chlorella > Chlorella sp. CH2018. The sequence continues at coordinate 2,603 of VIYQ01001948.1, read as the reverse complement.
GCTGGCCAGGCCCACCTGCAGGGGGGGGGTGGCACAGCCAGACGCTGCATGCATTGAGCACATGTTAACCATGGGCAGTCAAGCTCGTTGCCAAGCAAACCTGCCCTTGCACCTGAGCAGGCGAGGCACAGCTGCAGGGCTGGCCAGCGCCACGCACCATTGCCAGCCGGCTGAGGCGCCGCAGGTCCACGAACAGCAGCGGCAGCTGGAGGGTCGTGGACACGGCGGCGGCGAGCTGCATGGGCGACAGGGGGCCCCAGCCTGCGCAGCAGGCAGGCAGACAGGTTGGGCAGAATAGATAAGCAGTGAGGGATGGAAGTGCAGACCAGGAGCAGCCACAGCATTGTGGTACAGTGCATCTCAGGCAACAAGCTCCCGGCAGCTGTGCCCACCCGGCGGCAGCAGCAGGCCGGCCATGCGCCAGGAGACCAGTATGAGGATGATGTGCCCGCCAAACAGCTCTGCAGATGCAGGTCGGCAGCGGGAGATCCATGGTCGGCACACGCTGCATTGCAGGCGGCACGAGAGCAGCGGCCTTCAGAATGGCACAACCGCCGTTGCTCGCACCCCCTCAGGGCGCGCCTAGGAAAGAGAAGAGCATGACGGCTTGGACGCCCCAGCGCCCCGCTGCCGCCCGCCCCAGCTCTGGGTACGTCTTGGGGACGTTGACGGGCATCAGGTCAAACGCCCACACAATCAGCTGCGGGGTAGAGGGGAGGCGCTGGGACCTTATGAGCAGAGCAGCACCGGGCCCGACGGCCATATGTGCAGCCATCACTCTGCAGCACAGGCAGTGCCAGCCCAACTTGCATACCTGGCCGCTGAGCGCGAACAGCGGCATGATGAGCAGCAGGGCGGCCAGCGCCAGCCAGCCGCCGCGCATCAGCGAATAAGGCATGGACTGCCTGCACCCAGCAGCAGAAGGCACCCAGTGGGAGGCATGAGCGGGTGGGTGCAGGGCGCAGCGTGAGTGCGAAGCATCACACTGGAGGCTGTGTCACACAGCCAACCACGTCCCTGCACTACTCACATGCCGGTGCCCACGAAAATGTTGAGGAAATTCAGCAGCGTCTGCAGCAGGGTGGAGCGCCGGCTGGTGGCGCCGCCACCGCTCAAGCCGCCGCCCTCTTCGCTGCTGCAGCTGCCGCTGCAAGGGACGGGTTGGCGGCGGGTGGTTTCGGTGAAGCCTACGATACCACACAAGCTGAAGGCGGCCGCAACCAGGCGCCAGAGCTCACTCTTCCGAAAGAAGCAGGGCCTGCAGCTGGCCCGCCTCTTCCTCATCGCCCGGCGGCCCCACCATGTTGGCTGCGCGACAAGGGCAGCTGTGGAGCGCTCGGCGCCGGGTTTGGGGGTGGGACCAGTCGGCGTGGCCGCTGCCGCCACAGCACAGCGCTTCGCCACACAGCCGTGACGGACGCGTTCCCCAGCAGGCGCTGTTCCGAATCAATGTGTCTGCTTGGCCATCATCGACTGGGGTGTGTCGGGCAGCTGGGGGTTGAACCTTCCCCTGTGATCCAGTGGTGCCAGGAACGCCGCCGCCGACTGCTCTTCCCCCGCCGCTTGCCGTCTTGAGATCCAACTCGACGCCGAGTGCTCTTCCCCCAGCAGGGGTGGGGCTTGACCTGCGTAGTGCAGACGCCACAGCTTTTCGACAGTCAGCCACCAGTCAAGACTGCTGGGCCAGCTGTGCTGCGGCAAACAGCTCAAAGCCATCGCTGCTGCCGCTGCTGCTCCACGAACGGGCTCATCCATCGCTGCCGCATGTCGTTGCATGCCTGTCGGCCCCCTGAGGCCATCTGCTGCTCTGTAACCCATACAGCAAGGTCTTCCTCAGTGCCTCGGTTGACCGGCACGGTCTGGCAGAAGCTTCACACAAGGCCGCAAGCGGCCTTCGCATGGGCCCGCCACGCCGCCGCCTGCTGCGCCGCCGGCGGGTCCCTCAGCGCCACCCCGCGCCTTGCCAAGCATACGAGCGCCTTCCACTTTCCGATCCCAGCGCCCCAGCTCTGAACGCTACGGAGAGAGCGCACTCCTCGACCGAGCCCCCCGCGCAGCAAGCTAGGCGGCCCGGCGCGATGTCTGGGCGTGGACGCGGTGGACGTGGCGGTGGCGGCAGGTCCGTCCCGGGCCGGCAGCGGGCTGTGCGCGGCGGAAGGCGACGGGCCCGGCCAGCGCGCCCCCGCCCGCCCTTCCCCGCGGGCTAGATCCGCTGGGCAGCCTGCCTGGAACAGCGATGGCCGCAGAACGGGCGTGATCGTTTTGGCGCGGCGGTGCCCGGCCGCTCGGCTGCAGCCCCGCGCTGCCCCAGGCCCGCCCCGACAGCCCGCAGAGTGGCAGACAGCGGGCCATCCAGTCCAGCGCCCCCGCCAGCACTTGCGGCGGCGGGCGGCGGCGCCCAGCCCGCCTGCCGCACCCCTCTGCACCCTTGCACACTGCTCCCAGTTGCAGCCAACAGTCCCTCTCCGCATCTGCACGCCAGCAGGGGCGGCGGCGGCCGGCAAAGCGGCGGCGGCGGCCGGCAAGGCGGTGGTCGTGGCAGCGGCCCCCGTGGTGGCGGCGTGCAGAAGCAGGGCGGCGGCGGTGGCGGCGGCGGCCGTGGG
>VIYQ01001947.1:0-16623 GCA_009928355.1 Chlorella sp. CH2018 | reverse complement strand
CTGAGCACCTCTCGAACATTCCCCGCCCGCCGCCCCAGCCCCCTCCCGACGCCTCCGCCGCTGCTCCCGCCTACCCGCTGTCGCAGAGCGCCGGCGGCACTGCGCCGCCGCCGGCTCTGCGCCGCCCGTTCAAGATCCCTGCGCTTGCGCCACCTGCCTCAGTCACAGAACTGCCGGCGCAATCCATGGCTGCACCCACGCCGCCGCCCTCTCGCTCAGCAGCAGTTGCCTCAGCGGCCAGCAGCAGCGAGGAGGCGGGGGAGGCCAGCGGGCTGGGGGCCGAGCCGCCGGCGGCGGCAGCACCCACAGCAGCAAAGGCGGCAGCGGCAGCGGCTCCCCCCTCCAGGCCCAAGCTGCACAAGCTGCCGGGCCTGCGCAAGAAGGCGGCAGTAGCGCCAGGCGGCGCAGAGGTGCCACATCAGCCCCAGCTGCCGCCAGCTGTCGACGCAGCACATCACCGAGGCGGCCAGCCGGCAGACGTGGCGGCGCCGGCGGCTGCAGCATCCTGCTGTGCGAGTGCTTCAAGAGCAGCCTCCCCGCAGTCACGACCAGCAGCGCCAGGAGTGGCAGACGCATCAGGTGCTGCCACAGCACCCACCACCGCCCCAGCGGCCGCAGCCCAGGCAGCACCCGGTGCGGCGGCGCGGCGGGATGGCCAGGCGGCCGGATGGATGGTGAAGCGCCTGCCGGTGGACCCGCCAGACAGCCTGCCACAGCCACCGCAGCCGGCACCTATGCCACCCGCCGCCCAGCTGCTGGGTGAGTGCTGAGTTGGGCAGCATGGGATGAACAGGTCAGTGCTGCTCGTCGATGTTTCGCAGACAGCAGTGATCAGTGATGCTGCACTGACCTGCACTCTCCCATCCTCATGCTGCACCCTCAACAGGCCACATGCCGGCGCTGCCCGTGCCCTCTGCCGGCTTGCTGCCGCTGGACCACCCCGCCTTTGGCGACCTGGCGTCAGTGGCGGCAGGCATCGAGGCGGCACTGCTGCCGCAGCCGGCGGAGGCAGACGTGGGCAGTGGCAGCGCAGCAGCGGCACCTCCCAGCAGCCGCCAGGTGCGCTCCCAGCATCTTTCAGTCTCATAGGGCCAGTTTGCTGCGACATGCCGCAATGCGTGTGATGCACTGCAGCTGCCCGTGCTCGCGCCTCCTGAGCCAATCATTCTTCCCACCCGCCCGGCACACTGCAGCTGCTGGCGGTGGCGCTTGCACAGCACCCTCTGCCCGCTGGCAGCAGGGTGCTGGCAGGGCACCGCCTGCTGGACCAGACACCACAGAAGATCGCAGCTGTGCAGGCGGCGCAGGGAGCGGCACCGGCAGCCAAGGCAGCAGCAGCCAATGTAGCAGCAGCAGTGCGAGGGTGCCAGCCCGTGGCGTCAAGCACCGCCACACCTCCAGCATCTGCTGCCGTGGCGCCACTGCCAGCTAAGCGGCCGGCAGCAGCAGCAGCAGTGGCGCCAACGGTGCCGGCAGCGCCCACGCCGCCAGCAATGGACGAGGCCTCGCTGCGGCGGGCGCTGGTGGAGGACTGTGCGGTGCCACTGTCCTACCTGCGCTCCCTGCTATTTGCCTAACGGGAGGAGGCTGCTGTTTGCGTTACGGGAGGAGACTGCGGTTTTGCATGCATGCGATCAGGGCAGAATGTGAGCGGGTTTCACAATGCACAGCGGTGGCAGCAGCGAACCGCAAAGGGAGGTGGGCAGGCGCTGCCGCCGGTCAGTGCGGCACGGTGCATTGGTATTGCGCGCCGGTTGGCTGGCGCGCCATGCAGGGCGTCAAACTGGTGAGATGAAGAGACCTGGTGCTGCGGTGGGTCTCTCTCGCTGGGGGAAGATGGCTGTGATCAATCGACGGCGGCGGCGCCTGGCTGGCGCAGCGCCGCTGAGGCAGCGCCCTCCACCTTCCTCTGCTCCCGCAACCTCTCGGCCTTCTTGCTGACACTTCCATCGCCTCAGACACCATGCCGAGGGCCAACCCCCTGCTGGCGCAGCTGCAGGCGCTTGCCTCAGCCGCGACAACGGTGACGAGCCCGCAGACCGGCCCCCCAGCGTAAGATCTGCTCGCAAATGGAGGCCGCGGGTCGTGCGGCGCTTGGCGGCCGCTGCAAGCCCCTCTGCGAGCATCCTCACCGCCGCCGCTCTGCCGCCGCTCGCCCTCCGCCTGCCGCAGGCGCCCATGCCCCTCGCACTGCTGCAGCGGCCGCTTTGAGGACACCGCCCTGCTCACGCAGGCAGCGGATGCGGCTGAGGAGCTGGGGACCGATGCGCTGCGGATGGCGTGCAAGCGCAACGCGGCCGTGCGCGCCGAGGCGCTGCGCCTGGCGGCAGACCTGCTGCCGGCGGCGCTGCTGCTAAACATGGACCCCTTCATGCACGATCGGAGCGAAGTGGATCCCCGGGACACGCCCCTGCCCGAGCCGCTGTTCTTCACATTCCTACAAGCCGAGTACAACCTGTGCGAGGCGCTGCAGGGGCAGCTGTCCAAAGAGGAGCGCCACGGCCTGCTTCGCAAGCTGGTGCCGCTGGTCCAGGGCACGCTGGAGGCCTCTGGCTACGGCTATGGCTACACGTACCTGGCCAGCATCGGTGCGCTCGGATTGCTGCTGGTGTGGCGGATGCTGGGCTGGGGTGCAGCGAGGCGTGCTCGGCCCATGACGGCGGTGCCTGCTCGCTCTGCCCGACTGCCCTGCTGCCGCTGGCACTGCCGAGGACTGCACCTTTTGCCGCCTGCTCTCCACACCACCCGGCAGGCCACCACAGCCTGACGTGGGAGGAGATTGGCGGCAACTACGCCATCTTCTTCTTCGACGCTGAGGTGGAGGACGAGGGCGTGCTGCAGCTCATCCGCCAGCACGACCTGAAGGACTTCTTTGAGATGTGGGCGGACGCAGCTGGCGATTCCGGGGCAGTGGGCCTGCCCACCGCCTGGGTGCGCCGCCTGTGAGGCAGCAGACCGCAATTGAAACCCACATGTACAGCCTGCCAGAGCCGCTGAGCGTCCGGCTTGCACCAGCTGCATGCATGTCTTGCTGCCCTGTCCAGCGCTGAATGCCTGTAACCAGTAGCCCGCCGGCATCGAATTAGAGTGGAATACATGGTGCAGCTGGTCGGCGCATGGTGGGGTCAGCCCGGCAACAGCGGCAGCGCTGCATGGGATGGCCTGCCGCACTCCAGCAGGGGAGCCTCCGTCTGCTTGCGTCCCTGTCACGCCCTAGCACCTTCTGGGCCCTTGGACGGGGCACTTCCGCTCGACTGGGTGCCAGCAGCCATGAACGAGGCCGCTGAGCGGGTCAGCCGTGCCCTGCAGAGGCTGCCAGCCGCCCAGCACACGGAGGAGATGAGGCGGCTGCAGTTGTGCGAGCAGGAGCTGAGCACCGCCGCTGCGCTGGAGCGCCAGGCGGCGGCGGGGCGCCTGTCGCCGGACGACGCCTTCAAGGCAAGCTTTCCCACTGCCGCCCAGCCTGTTTGCAGCCGTGCAGCAACGCTGGCTGTGCACGCTTGACATCCATGCACATGCGCTGCCCATCGGCTGCTGCAGCTGCATGTCGCGTACCTGCGAGCGCTCGAGCACGGCTCGCTGTCGGTCGGCGCCTTCCAGCCGCCGCCAGAATTGAAGGGCGCACTCCTGTCCAACCTCAAGCCCGCTCCGGTGGCACGCGATGGCAGGCTGGCGCTGGGAGATACGGGTGAGAGGCCGGCCTGTCCCCAGTATGATAGGCAGTGCGCCATGCACTGCCTTCATGCCGCCAATAGCCGCCACCATGCCACTCATGAGTCATGCCACTCATGAGCCGCCATGCCACTGATCAGACCCCCTAGTCCCATCATGCCGTGTTGCAGGCTCGGAAGCGGAGCGGGCGCAGCGTGCCCTGGCGGCGCTGGTCGCCGGTTTCGAGCTCAACACGCTGCACCCGCAGTCGCTTGCCCAGATGGCGCCCGAGCTGCTGCGGGCCGGCTGCAACTCGTCTGGGCGAGAGATGCTGGCGGCTGCCGTGCACACCATCTGGCCGCTGCCTGCAACGGCCGCTGCGCAGCTGCAGGCGCAGGGCTGGGTGCCAGCTGTCCCAGCCACCGGCAGCAGCGGCGAGGCGGGCAGCGACGAAGCTGCCCCGACTGCGCTCGCACGGACACTGGGTGCTCTGCTGCAGCGCCACCGCCCAGATGTGTCGCTGGCAGAGCTGCACCACACCTGCCTGGTGGCGCTGACCATGGCCCGCCGCCTGCTGCTGGAGATGGAGGACAACACATCAGCTGCCTGGCAGGCGGAGGTGAAGCAGGGCTTGGTGGAGGTGCAGCAGCTGCTCAACCTCGCACCAGCTGAGCCGCACCACTACCTGGCCGCTAGTCACTACTTGGAGCATGCCGAGTTTCTGGATGCAGCCGGGGTGGTGGCCGCGCTGCGCCTGGCGCAGCGTGGTGCAGAGGTGGCCCAGCAGTGCAAGGGTGAGTGCACTCATGAGTGGAGGGAGCAGCAGCCGCACTGTGCTGCTCAGCAACTCACTCCAGCTTTTCACGAAGCAGCGCCGCATGCTCCCTGACTGCCGCACAGCTGGCACTGGTGAGTGCCACCCAGCGGCACCACATGCATGCCAGGTTAGTCGCCCTACTCGCGTTCCCTCCAAAATCCACCTCCCTCCCTGCATCTTTCTTCCTGCAGGGTGGCACGCAGCCATGCGCTTGAACTACATGGCGGTGATGCGCCTGCACAACATGGCACGCTATGCATCGCCCAAAGATGTGGCCCAAGTTGTGGCACAGGCAAGCGCAATGTCGAGGGTGGCAGCTGCGCTCCTGCGGGCTGCAGCCCCGCCATGCAGCGCCAGCCCGGGAGTGATGTCAGGGCAGCATGGCAGTCACCGCTCCAGATTGACAGCAGCGACCAGTTGCCTGACTCACGAACTGTTGTGACGTGCATGCCCGCAGATGGCGGAGCTGGCGCGGGAGATGAAGGGTTTCGAGAAGAAGCTGCAGGTTCAGCTAGAGCTGCCGCAAGCTGCAGGGCCCGCTGCGAGCCACATGGCCTGCAGGCGACATTGCCGGCAAATGCATTGCTGGGCTGCCGTCAGTTGCATGCCGGCTGCTGCTACTGCTGGTTGACTCGTGTTTCGGAAACACGCTGTGCCCTTCCTGCCCGCCCGCCGCCATCCGCCCCCGCTCCCAGGTGTGGATGCCATCCCGCCGCCTGCTCCAGGTGCAGCAGCGACGCAAGAAGGCCGAGGCGGTGCTTGCAGAGTACCGCAGCAGCGGCAAGCTGCACGGCGGGGAGTTCAGTGAGTGGATGGGTGGCAGGCACAGTAGCAGGGAGTGCTTAGCAGCTCGTGGTGGCGGCGGCAGGGAGTGCTTAGCAACCGGTGGTGGTGGCGGCATGCTTGGCCAGCTGCAGCAAGCCCAGCCAGCAGGAGGTGGCGGCTTTCACTCGACCATAAATGGAGGGAGGGCCTTCAGCTGCCTTAACTGATGCGTTGAAGCATGCATGCACTGTGCCCTCCACTGGCCTGCAGGCGACCCCGTGCCCGTGGACCAGCGGCGGCTGCGCTGCGCGCAGTGCGGCCGCCCTGCCATGCACCTCAAGAAGTGCGCAGCGTGCAAGCAGTTGGGGGTCAGTCTGGGTGGTATGCAAACACGCGCCTGTGACCATCAGCCTGAGGCGGGGATGGAGAGCTCGAGGCCTGATAGCCAGGAGCGCAGCCACACACGAGTGAGGGTGAGCTCAGTGGACGTGTTGCCATCCATCCTCATGACAACTGCCGGGCAGCACACGCTCTGCACGCTTCCCCCCTGGTGCACTGCAGGTGTCCTACTGCTCGCGCGAATGCCAGGTGAGCGGAGGCCTCAGGCATGCGCCTGAGGAGCTGGAGCCAGCTGGGCAGCGGAGGACGGGCAGAATTCACAGGCAGGCAGCAGCGACGTTGCATTGAAGCAGCGCCGGCAGGATGTGCTCCAGCCACACCCCTGGTTGGGGCAACACCCAACCCATCCTCCCTGCGCCCATCGTGCTGCTGGCGCCAGGTGAAGCACTGGAAGGAGGGCGGGCACAAGACCGAGTGTGCGGAGCTGGCGGCGGCGGCGGCGGCGAAGCGCAGCGGGCGCTGAGTGGATTCGGCTGTGCGCCGCACAGAGGCGCAGCGGCTGAATGTGTGGATACATAGGATAGCAGCGCCCTAGCGTAAAAGCGTCGCCTGCCATGCATGCCAGCCTGTCAAGACTGCATGCCTTACATCTCACTCAGAATACAGTGCACAGCATAAAAGCACAGCAGCAAAGAATGTCAATTCAAACAGAGGCCAGGCCTCCTGGGTCAGGCGGTTGGGGGGCTCGTCCTGTGGCTGCACGCCACCGGCGGCTGCAACGCTCAGCATGCTGCTTCGCATCACTACCTTAGATACCAGGGGGTGCAGCAGCAGCCGACCAGCTTGCGGTTATTGCTGGTCTCAGGTCTGCTCACTTGCCCTGCGCCAGCAGCTCCCGCACCGCCTCCACATCCGCCTTAAGCTTGTTCAGCTTGCTGGAGGGCATGGGGCCCAGCCTGCAGGGGGGAGGAAAGGGGGTTGAACGAGGTGATGTCAGATTGGCAGTCGCACAGGGTGCAGTGCACGGCCCAGCTCGGCCCCTCCAGCCACTTCCGGCCTGGAGCAGCCGCCTCACCTGCTGCTGGCCAGGTGGCTGGGGATGGCCTCGGCCCAAACAGCCGGCATGCGCCATCTACACCACAGCCAGCACTCACACCTTGCAGCACAACTAAGCTGCAGAGAATGAACACAGCAGCCATAGAGAAGGAGCGGCAGCTCACCCGTTGGACGCAAAGTGGCCGGAGATGGCGTCGGCCACCACGTACAGCTTGCGCGCCGACACGGTGCGTGCCGAGCCGCCGCGGGCGTACTTGGACACCCAGGCCGGCATGTCTGCCTTGAGCTCCTTGATGATCTGAAGGAAACAATGTGGAAGGATGAAAGGAAATGGGGTACGGTGGCTCGATGTGTTTGGGCCCCCAGGCCGCCTTGACCTCCTTGAAAACCTGCAGCTTCATCATGCAGCAGCAACACGTGATGTGGAGCTGCCAGCGCAGGGTGCACTGCATGCAGTCAGCCCGCACCCCGCATACAGCTAGCAGCAAGGGCCAGGCCACCAGCAGCAGCAGCATGCATGGCACTGCTGCCCCTGCGCATGCGTGCTGCTCCCTCACCTGGAAGCGAGCGGGGTCGGCAGGGTCGGCAAACGATGCGTATGCCAGGATCTGCAGCAGGGGACAGCAGGCAGTGGCAGTGAGTGGCTGTGGCGGCAGACAGGCAGCTGCTGCACCCCTCTACCCAGCGGCAGAGGCAGCAGGTTGGGAGGCGGCGGCAGCAGCAGCAGCAGCAGCAGCAGCCGCAGCAGCAGCCGCAGCAGCGGCGCACCTTGTCCGTCAGCTGCAGCGTGGCGTTGACGTATGCAGCGTCCAGCGTGGCCACTGGCACGCCCGACTGCATGCCCCCGATCTGTGGAAATGTGGGCAGGGCATCAGCACCCCTCAGCGGCACAGCCATCCGCAACAAAATCAACTGGTTTCAGCAGCAGCACGGCATCATGCATCGTGAACCAGGGCCAGCACAATGGGCAGCGACAGCTACCGGGTGCAGCAGTGAAGGCAGCACAGGCGCAAGCCCGACCGCGGCAGGGAAACTAGCAAGCACAGGTGCAGGCCGTCCACAGCTCCGCACCTTTCCAGACTCGTTGCCGATCGTGTCATAGCTGTCGAGCTTTGCCTGGTCCTGCCTGCACAACAGATTGAGGCATCCACACTGGCCCAATCAGCAGGCGTGCTTACTTGTGCTGCTCACCTGCGGTTGCTGCAGGGATGGCGGGTGGGAGCGAGCGCGGCTGCAACGGACTGCAGCTACGCGGCAGGATCAGCGGCCAGCTGGCCGGCAACCGAGCGGCCAGCCAGAACGACAGCAGCCACCGCATGCCGAATTGCCTGCCGCAGGCTACCCACGAAGCCAGCCAGAATTCCAACAAAACCACAGCCCAGAGGCAAGCCCCTCACCGCAGGATTTCCAGGCGGCAGTCGTCGCCGGCGGCACCCAGAGCACACGAGCCGAGCGCCGAGCTCTCGCCATCCCACCGGCTGGCCACGGCTGCAGGGAGGTGCAGGGTTGTGTTTGCACAGGTGAGACATCGGTGCTGCAGGCATTCAGGGCCAGCGCAGCATTCGATCGGGGTGGGGAATCGGGCTGCAGGCAGCGGCAGCAGGCGGCAGCGGCGGCAGGCCACCACTGCGCACCAAGGGATGGCGCCGATGGCGCCGCAGCCGCCAGCAGGGCCAGTCCCGCGAGCAGACTGCGCCGCGCAAGCTCGGGTTGCTGCTCCTGGCGCGCCGCGCTGCAAGCTACCGGCTGCCGGGGCCGCCCGCTGCTGCTCGCTGCCGCCACAAACGGCTTGGCGTGGCTGATTACCGCCGTCGACATCCTGAAAACGGTGTCTGTGTGGTGGGCTGGCAGGGACGGTGGCGAAGCGGGCGCGGGGGGCAACACGAGGGCGAATTGCCTGTCGCGATGACTTGCAACAGTGACCGACGGCGCGATCACGCCGCCAGCTGAGCACATGAGCACATGGGCGGCAGGGCGCGCTGGGCGGCCGTACCGGGCGGGCGCTGGCGGCAGCACTCGACCGAATGGTTGCAAGTTGTGTGAAAGAAGTGCAGTGCTCAGTGGGACAGTTCAGGTAGCGTCAGAGTAGCATACAACTCGAGCAATATACATGTCAGGGCAGGGCTGTCGCACTACACTGCTGCCGTCTCAACCGCCAGTGCGCAGCTCAACTACGCCCGCCATGCCGCGCCCCTCCTCCAACGCGAACATCATTTCGTCCAGGAACTTGGAGCGCCGCGCCGGCAGCTGCTTGCCGCGGCCGTCAACAAAGGTGGAGGGGTAGGAGATGACGTGCAGGCGCTTGGCACGGGTGCATGCCACGTGCGCCAGGCGCCGCTCCTCGGCTGCGGGTGAGGAGGCGGGGTTGAGGCATGGGTCGGCGGAGCTAGGGGGCAAGGGATGGCATTGAAATGGACCTGCAAGAGCCACACAGGTCAAGCAGCAGTCGTGCTAAACTGGGTACTAGCTATACCAGCTGCATGGCAAGCACATGCTCACACCACCCATTCCGCCCCACCTTCATCCTCCAGCGGGCTGTCGCCCAGAGGCAGCTCCCGCCCGCCCAGCCGCGGCGGCTCAACCGGCTCCGGAAGCTCCGACTGCAGTTGGGCAGGTTGGTGACGCACACCACTGGGTGCCTTGCATTGCATGGAAGAGGCGGCAAGCCAACACCCCCAGCTTGCGGGCACTAATTAGTCCTGCCGCTGCTCCATCCCAGTGCATGTGCGGCCAGCAAACATTCCCACCAGTACCCTCCAGCTGCAGCCCCCCACCTTGGCAAAGGCGCCCGGCCAGGGGAAGAACTGGTTGCAGAACATGGGGGTGAACACCACCGGCCACTCCAAACCCTGCAGATGGGGAGCAAGGTGGGGCGTGGTGGGGTGCGGTGGAGAAATCAGGCACGTGGTTTGAAGAGGGCAGGACAGGGGGAGCAGGGCGGGAGAGCAGGAGAGCTAATTGTGAGGGACTCCTGTTTGCGGTGGTGCCACTGCGTGACAGCTACAAGCACAGCCAACACGCTTCCCTGTGCATTTTCATGCGGCACAACTTCATGCCGCTCCCACCCACCTTGGCGCTGTGCATGGTGCAGATGGTCACCGCATCGTCCAGCCGGCCCTGCAGGCATGGACGCAAGCAGCCACACCACTTTGTTCGGTCCACTGGGCAGCCTGGACACACCCCATTGCGCTGTGGGGGCGCCTGGCAGCCCGCCTGCTGCCGACACAGCGCACCAACAGCGGGGCTTCCAGCCCCCCAGCCAACCTCTAGAGGCCCACCTTACCACCCACCCACCCACCTTGCCCTGCTCCTCCTCATCCAGCTCAACACCCACATCTGGCACCTCTGTTAGAAGGGCCATAAAGTCGGACAGCACGTGCGGCCCCCGGCCAAGGGCTGCCGCCGCTGCCGCCGCCTCTGCCTCTGCTGCAGGCGCCGCTGGCAGGGTGCAGGGCATTGTGGCTGGGGTGCCGTCTACCGGTTCCGGCTTGATAAGGACAGCCGCTCCAAGGTCGTTCCCGCCGCCGCCGCTGCCGCTGCTGCCACCAGGCAGCAGGCCCGCCTGCGCCAGCAGCCCCAGCAGCCGCCTCTGCCTCTGGCACAGCCGCCTGCCGCTCCAGGTTTTGTGAGAAGGCACGGGCCGCCTTGGCCACAGCGCCCAGAGCACGGGTCAGCTTGCAGCGGAAGCGATACTCCTGCGGGTTGATGGGGCAGCATCACATGCGCGGCAGCGTCATATACACAGCAGCGTCACATGCGCAGCAGCGTCACATGCGCGGCATGGATTGGATTGCAGAGGCTACGCTGTGGATGTTTGCGAAGCAGGCGGCAGATGCCGATCGCAGCAGGCGGCAGCAGCAGCGCAGCGCTCCTTAGCTCAGACTCACCGCAAAAGGCTTGTCGGGCGGCGAGGCGCCGGCAGGGCTGAGGGCCAGGCCCTGCGAGCCCCGCAGCTGCTCGGGCGAAGCAGCCACAGGCCCTGGCTGTGAGGGCGGCTGCGCCTCTTGCGACTGCTGGGCATGAGCAAGCTGCGACTGCTCCTGCGATCCCAGCTGCTGCTGCTGCTGCTGCTGCTGCTCCTGTGAGGCTCCAGCATGCTCCTGGCTGAGCAGCCAGACATCCTCTGCATCTGCAAACTCGTCGTCGCTGCTGGCTGCATCGTAGAAGCCGCGCTGGTCGGGGGAGGCCACCGCCCGCCGCTGCTGGTTGCTGCATGGGCAGATGGGCAGAGGTGGGTTGGTATCTGGGCGCTGCAGCAGCTGCTCTGGCCTGCCTTGCGCTGCGCCCAGGCATGGCAAGGAGGTGCAGCAGCACTCTGGATGCCGCCGACCCACCCCACACGCTCACGTGAGGTGGGTGTAGAAGCCAGTCACATGCAGCACGCGGTCGATGATTTCGGCGGGGCGCCGCAGGTACAGCTCCCTGTGCATGGGGTGGGGCCCCCCATGGGGGTGGGGTGGGGGGCAGGGTAGGGAAGCGGCTGAGCTTCAAGGTGGAGCAGAAGACAACCGAAGGCCAGAGGGCCCGCCACAGGTTTGCTGCGGCTGTCTGAGACTTCAGCCGCGTCCCTCAAACCCATGCAGAGCACCCCCACCCCCAGCTCACCTGCGCAGCTGGTGCAGCTGCTCCAGCAGCGCGCGGAAGCCGCGGCGCTGGCGGACGTCCAGCGCAGCCGCCTCTGCACTCCCCCTCACTGCAGCGGGTGGGCACAAGTAGCGGAGCAGTGCTGGAAGAGTTACTCCATCCGTCTTGCATGCCAGCCATGCATCACAGGCTGTCATGGGATGTGTGAAGTGTGCGCTGGAGCTGCACGGCCACCACTGCCACGCCAGAGCTGCAGACCACTGCCACCCACAACCGCCACGCACAACCGCCGCTGCACGCACCCCAGGCGGCGGGCGCACTCGGCCAGGCTGGGCACCTTGCAGCCGGGGCGCAGGCGGAAGCCGTCCTGCAGCTGCTGCAGCACCTCCTCCGCCTTGATGCCTGGGGGAGGGGGGGAGGGAGGGGGTCGTTGTGAGAGCGGAGATGCCAATGTCTGTTTGCCACTTGCAAGCATGTGCACAGCAAGAGCGCAGCTCGACTGGAAGTTCACGCTCTTGGCCCGGTGCCACACACAAGTAGTGAAGCATTTGCGCACACAAGAAGTGCAGTACAACAAGAAGTGCAGTGCAACATTGTGCACACAAAGACGTGCAGCGTCTGTTCCATCCCCAGCTGCCAACGCAATCCCACGTGCGCACCCAGGCCGCGGGGCGGCTCGTTCAGCACCGTCAGCAGGGCGGCATCGTCATCGGGGTTGAGCAGCAGCTTCAGGTAGCCAATCAGAACCTGTCGAGAGCGGCAGGCGATGAGGGGTGAGCATGTTATGTTGCAGTGTAACCTACGAGGCGGAGGCTGTGACTCAGCACCGGCTGACTAACAACGTGCACTCAATGGCGCATCGTAAGCGGAGATTCAAACGCAGTGCTCAAGACACAGCTGCTGCTTGCCTGCACGGCACGCGTCAGCACCGGCTTGTCTCGGATCAGGCTGTGCGGCACGCCCACGTCGTCAAACGCTTTCTGCGGCCGGGAAGCGGTCGGGCAGAGCACGCCAGATCTTGCCGGCAGAGGCCAGGCAGTGCGCCTTGGCAGTGCGGTGTGAGCCTGACACTGCGCCTGTGCATCCCAACCGCGCAGCTTCAACCCACCTGCAGCAGGTGGTACTTGCGGCCGCCGTGCCGAAAGAAGCGGTACAGCACTGCCATGTCCCGCCAGCCGTACCCCTGCTGCTCGTGCAGGCGCTGCAGGGTAGGGAGGGGCATGCAAAGCAGAACAGCCGTGAGTCTCAAGAGCACTCCAATTGGACCAATTGAACAAAGAGCAGCCAACATGCAGCCGGCGGCCTGCGGCCAGCACCGCCAAACTCCATTAGCCGTCAGCTGTCACCCACCCTGGCTTCCAGCGCAACGCCGTGCGCCTCCGCCTCCTCATTGGGCCAGCACACAATGGGCACCGGCAGGCCATCATCGGGCAGCGCTGCCTCCAGCTCCTTAGCTGTGCGGCCGGGGTTGGCTGTGGAAGGGTGGTCAGGGCCGGGCCAGGGTAGTTGACTCTAAAAGCGCCAGGCTGCTGCCCCTGCGAACCATAAACACAATGACCCACCAGGACACAACTGCGGGCGAGCGGCTCCTGGGCCTTCCATTCAGCAGCGTGCCTGCGTACCACCAGCGGTGCACTCTGCGACCAGACAGCAGGGCTGACCCTGCGCTCACCCGCCAGCAGGGCGCGGCCCACGTGCAGCACGTTAAGCGGGGAGCGGTAGTTGCGCACCAGCAGCAGTTGCGACACATTGTGCCCCTCATCCGCCATGCTGCGACACGCGGAGGTGAAAGGCAGGCTGGCCGAGTAGCTGAAATCACCCAGCACAAGCAGCAGCAGCAGCAGCAATGCTGTGGCAAGTGGGGTTGAAAGGCAGGTGCTCGGGATCTGGGGCATCGAGATTGACCCGTGAGCAGAGCAGCTGCCGTGCAGTCCAGCAGCGGCAGACCATACCCAAGCGGTGTGGCAAACCATTGCGCACTTACGCGTCCTTGAACAGCTGGAACACGCCGGGGGTGGCGGCCATGAAACGGTAGATGCTGCAAGTTGGTGCACAGTGCAGAGGTGGGACGATGGTCAGCAGGCAGTCAAGCGGTCGAGCATGGACATTTTCGTGCTGGCTCAGCTGGCGGCCCCTCATGCAATGCCCCTCATGCGCATGCAACAGCTCCGCAGCCAAGCCTGCAGCAGCACACCGTCTGCCCCCGCACCTCTGGTCGTCATCGCCCACCACCGTCACCCGACCGCTGCCGCCGCCCAGCAGCACCACGATGGCCACTTGCAGCAGGTTGCAGTCCTGGGTTGGAGCGGGGCACGCAATAAGAGAATGGTTGAACCCCCATTTGTGCGCAGGGGTGAGGCAGGGCGGCTCAGGGGTGCCGGCAGCCTCAGCCACGGCCGCCTCGGCAGCGCAGCTCAACCCTGCCAGCAAAGCGGCCTCACGAGGGGCCCACCTCCCAGGTGAATGGAGCGACAGCGAAGCTCTCTCAGAACCCTGGCACACCAGTAGCCAGGCGGCCACCTCTTCAGGTCAGCCCCCACGCTGCCCTCCCACCTGGAACTCGTCCACCAGCAGGTGGGTGAAGCGGCGGCGCAGCCCCTCCAGCACGTGCGACTGGCGGGGGTCCTCCAGCAGGCCCCGCACCTGGGCCAGCATGTCGCTGCAGGGCGGCAGGGCGGACGGCAGCGACTGAGTGGCGTCACTTTCTCATTGAGGGCAACAGCTGTCTGGGGTGGGCCCCCTGGCCAGCCAGCTGAACGAAACGTCCTGGGCTAGCCAGTCGCAGCACAGTTGCTCACTGTTCATGCTGCTGCAAGCCCTCATAAAAGAAAGAAAAGAGAAGACAGAAGCCCTCACCCAAAGTCCACCAGACCCTGGCGGTGCAGCTCGCGGCGGTACAGCTCCCACACCGCACGCTGCAGGAGAGGGGAGCAGGCGGGCAGGGGTTATGAGGGGGTGTGCGCCAGCTTGCCACCTTCCTGTTTAGGAGTTGCAACAAATGCCTGCTGGCTCATCGCCACTAGGATGAGAGCTGCCACTGATGGGAAGGGTGTGGCTGCCACCTCGTTCCCGCACCTCTTCTGTGGGACCAAAGTCCTCGGGCCGAGAGCCCTTGCCCTTGTGCAGCTCAAGCCAGCGCTTCAGCTGCGGCGGTGGGGAAGGAGCATGCGCAGGCGGCTTGGTGAGCTGGTCCCTCTGCACGCCATTTCAGCACCACAGGCCGAACCTGGCCGAGCCGCAGCCAAAGCACATGCTGCAGCGGCTATGCCAAAAGCGCACCCTCCCTGGCCGCACCTTGCGCACGCGCTCCGTTGTGGGTTCGGCCGCAAAGCACACCTCGTCCTGGGCATCGACAGCGCCCTCGCGCCGCAGGCGCTCCGACAGCTGGCGGTGCAGCTGCGTTACGGGGGAAGACACGCAAAGCGATGCAGTCAGCAGGCTTATGGTCAAACGGATGCACGCTTTTGTATGCAGCCGCGCCAAGTCTGCAGCAGAGAGTGGCATGCACCTGACATCTGGCCAGACCAGCCAGCCTGCCCCAAAAGATGCTGCTGCCCTGCCTGCGGTTCAAAGTTGTGACACAACACGCCGTACAACCGGTCCAGAAACACCGTCTGCGGTGCAGTAAGCAGGCGGGCAGCGGCAAGCGTTCTGAGCAGCTGACAAGCAAGCTCCCAACAGCAATGGAGTGGAGGCATAATGCGCCAGCTCCCAGGTGACCCCACCACCAACGCCGCACCTGCACTGCAGGGTGCAGCTCTGCCAGCTGCGGAGCGCCCGGCTGGGAGCCATTTGGCGAGCCGCCTCCCGCTGGCACGGCGCCATTCCTAGCTCCATCTACCGCAGCCCGTGCTGCTGCACCGCCGCCTCTCCCCGCCATTCTAGCTGCCAGTGGGCTGCTTAAGCGAGCTGCCGAGCGCTGGGCCTTGGGCGGAGATGCCATTGCAGCTGCACCACTGTTGCCTGGACTGGCATCGGCTTTGCGCTTGTGCGGCGACTGCTGGCTGGCCGGGGCGCAGTGGGCGCCTTGCCCCTGGCTGCTGAATGGGTCTCCTACAAATGCCTGAGTGGCGGCTGCCTGGCTGCTGCCAGCGCTCGCCTGGCTCCACTGCCAAGGGCTCCACTGCTGGCTACTGTTGGAGCCCTGCTGGCTGTACGGCAACAACGGCTGCCCACCCTGCTGCTGCTGCAGCCCATCTTGCTGCTGCTGCAGCCCATCTTGCTGCTGCTGCTGCTGGAAGTACCCTCCTGTCGGCGCGCCGCCGTCCAGGCTGCCGCAGACTTCCCCCAGTAGCCTGCAGCAGTGAGAGTTCCAGGGTTGCAGGGGCTGGAGTCAGGCTATCAGGTCCATCCATCGCAACCGCAAGCTCCCTTTCGGCACCCACCAGCTAGCGCAGTGGCACGCAGGCGAGAGCCGCAGGCACACTCCACCTGTCCACTCGCTGCGGGCTGAGCTGCCAGGCCTTATCCACCACGGTCTGCCAGCCCGACTGCGTGCGCGGCAGCTCCAGCCACCTGTTGCACACACAACCGCGGCAGCCGGCACAGTTCAGGGTGCCGGGCAAGCAGGTTCAGGCTTCACCGCTGGAACCATATGCTACGAGACGCAGCGTGGGACATGCAAGGAGGCGGTACGCCATGTTGTGAAGCGGCAGCTCCCTTTTGTGAAGCGGCAGCTCCCTTTTGTGAAGCGGCAGCTCCCTTTTGTGAAGCGGCAGCCCACCTGCAGGCGTCGTCCAGCAGCCTCTCCAGCTTGACCAGCCTGCAGCAGGTCGATGCATGGGCATGTGTGGCTGGCATGGCAATGGGCAGTGCTGTGGCAGGAGGCGCAGCGGCAGCAGTGCATTTGCCCACATGCAGGCACCAGCAGGTTTTGGTGGCCATCGGCTGGCTGCTAAACATCGCACACACACACTCGTTTGGCGCCTCACTTGCAGCACAGGCGGATGGTCTGCTTCACATCCTGGCTACTGATGACGGAGGGGCAGCGCGGGTAGCCCAGCTCCCTGCAGGGGAAGGCAGCGATTTGTTGTGAGCAATTGGGCAAGGTAGGCCCAAATCACTTTCAGCCCACAGCACAGCTATAGCAGAGGGTGCCTACCTTACCCGGCACCACCTCAAACCTCCAGCAGCAGCCGCATTGCAATGCAGCAGGCCAACCACGGGCGCTGGCAGCACCCCACCCCACCTACACCGCCCACCTGTAGTGCCGACGCAGCACATCAAAGCAGAAGGCGTGCACGGTGGATACACGCACGCGCTCCGCCCCCGCCACCTCCCGCACCAGGCGGCTGCGGAACTCCAGTGCCATCTTCTTGGTGTAGGTGAGCACCAGGATGGATTGAGGAGTCACTGACTGCAGTGTTCAACCAAAGGGAAGGGAAAGTGTGGAGGAGTGAGCAAGCGTGGGG
>VIYQ01001944.1:0-23009 GCA_009928355.1 Chlorella sp. CH2018 | reverse complement strand
CCACCCCCGCCCGCCAGCGCACCTCAGGTCCCACCAGCGGATACAGGTGTGCCGTTGCGGCCGCTTCGCAGCCCTGCAGGCGTACGGGAGCGCCGCAGCCCCAACGCGTGGTGCTCCGGGTGGCTGCCCTCGCGCCGCCGAACGCGTGGAGGCACTCAGGGCGGCGGCAGGAGGCCAGGGGCGAGCGCCACTGTCGCCGTCTGTCCCACCCCCCGACAGCCGGCCCGGCTGCCGCCACACGCGGACCCTCCTGCGACGCTGCACCCCCGCCCTTGGCCTTCCTCGTCTTCCTGCAGCCCCACCGCCATGGCGGGCGGCCTCACCGTCGAGGTGGAGGATGATGTGCTGGTGGAGAATGCAGCCACCGCCACGCTGCTGTCGCCGGGGGTGTGGGTGCAGCGACCGTCGCGCACCGCGGCAGCTGCTGCCGCCCAGTCCACGGCGGCGCAGGATGTGGAGATGGCGGAAGCCGAGGACAGGTGGGTGCCAGCCTCTGTTCGTGAGCCAGGCGCACGTGTTCAGGTTGAATGTAGTTGCAGCCCTGCTGCGCAGCTGCTGGGCCGGCCGGCGCCATGTACCGGATGCATTGAGCATAGTTCGCAGCGTGACACCATCCAAACGCCCCCTTCTTCCATCCTGGCCCTGCAGGCCAGCACCCAGCAGCCTGAACTTGGATGTGGCCGCAGCACCCGATGAGCAGCAGGCTGCTGCTGCAGCCCCGTCCGGCACGCCGCCGCAGCCAGCCTCACTCGGACGGGTGGCGGCTGCAGCAGTGGCAGCGGGCACTCCGCCCCGCTCGGGCGGTGCCACGGGCTCACCCGGCCTGGGTGCCCTGGACCCCGACCTGGCCTACCTGCACATCTCGGATGACCAGGAGCGGCAGGAGAAGGAGTACCTGCAGCAGGTGGGCGTGCACTGGCATGCTCGTTTCTAGTGTCTGGGCTTGCAAGATGGTGGGCACCGTGCCCCAGAGTTCCTGACCCATTGTTCAACTGCACGCCCTTGCCTGCTCATTTCTCACCCCGCAATGCGTGCTTGTGCTGCACAGGACCGGGAGCACATGGCGGCGCTGGAGGAGGCGCACGCACGCCTGCTGGAGCAGAACCGCACCATGCAGGATCAGCTGCAGGCAAGGCTGTGGCTGTTGCAACCGTGCAAATCTCTGTTGCAGTGCATAATGTGTGCATGCCTAGATTTGCACCGCAGTGCAGTTGTGTATGCACACTGCTTGGCATGGGTACATCCCTCTCGGCTGGCACTTACCGTTCCATCCGCCCTACTGGTGCCCAACTTGCTGCAGAGTGTGATGCAGCAGGTGGAGGAGCTGGCGGGGGAGAACAGCACCATCAAGGGTCTCCTGGTGGGTGAATGCAGCAGGAGCCATGAACGGCCGACGGCTGGACTTGCATGCGCCTGCGCATCAATGAGCGCTGACCCTCCTCCGTCTCCTGTGTGGCCGCAGGCAATGCTGCAAGTGCGGCGAGAGGACTTTGTGTTCAATCCGCAGCAGACAATCGGCGCGCAGCAGGAGGCGATTGGCATGCGCCTGCTGCGCAACCTGGAGGGCTCGCCACCTGTCGAACCCGCGCAGCAGCAGCAGCAGCAGCAACAACAGCAGCAGCAGCAACAGCAGCCACAGGGCCAGCAGCATGCGCAGCCACACCCCTGGTCGCTGCAAGGGCAGCAAGCAGCCCAGGTGCAGCAAGCGGCAGCGGCGACAGCTGGAGCAGGGGCTTTGGGCCAGCAGCAGCAGGCGCAGGCAAGCGAGGGGCAGCAGCAGGGCGGAGCACCGAGTGCCGCAGCTCTGGGTCTGGACCTCATGTCACCCGGCAGCTGCATGCTACCGCTGGGCACACCCAGCATGCTGCGCACGGTGTCACCCAAGATTGCGGCCTTCCGGGGCACCGACCCTCTCGCGCCCGCGCAGCCGGGGCAGGAGCAGCAGCCAGGGGCGCCACCCACTGTGGTGCCGCCCTCTCCCTACGACTTCCCCGAGGAGAGCCAGATTGCGGCGGCGGCGCTGGGTGCCAAGCAGGGAGACCCCGCTGCTGCGCTGCTCATCCTGCTGGACAAGGCCGTGGAGCACCGCAACCAGCGGATTGCGGAGCAGCAGGCGCGGCGGGCCTTCCCGCCGGCACCCATGTGAGCGTCAGGGCGCGGGCGCCGCGGCGTGCCCCGGCCCTGACGCCTCCCGCAGCTTCGAAGAATGCAGGCGCTTTGCAGCGCCTGCGGCCTCCTGCCAACCGACTGCCCTTACGAATGCATCAGCTATCCACCCCCCTTCACTGCCCAAAGAGATGCCCCCATCACCTGCCCTGCCCTCCCTGCCCCTGCAACCTCCAGACCTTTTATTTACTGCCACCGCCGCTGCTGCTGTACACCCGACACGCCTTGTGCAGCCGGCCAGACCTAACGCCTTGTTTCTTTTGAAGCCGCTTCGTGGCCTTTGTCTCCGCTCTCCCTCCCCCTCAATCCGGCTTCCCTTTATCTCCCTTGCTCTCGTGTTCTCTTGAGGCGCCCCTGCCACGCAGCAGGGGCCTGACGTTCTCACTTTCAAGCCTATTACAGCGCCGCACAGCATTGGGGTCACTGCAGCAGCAGAAGGACAGGTGCAAACCAGGGCCTCAAGGTCAGCTCACGCATGCGGCATGCCCGCCACAGCCGCCGCCGCCTGTGCGGTGTAGAAGTCCTGCGCCTTGTTCTGCCGCATGAAGCTGTCATAGCTAGGGTACTTGGGCTGCCACTGTGGTGTGGTGTGAACAGGGAGGGGGGTGGCACAGCGCGGGGCGCATTAGTCAAGAAGGCTGCTGGTGGGCCATCGAGGGCGTGCGTGTGTGCAGCTCCCCTCTTCCCTACCCACACCCAGGTTCTGCACCCGCCCACCTGCAGCTGCGCCCGAGTGGCCTCATTGCTCATGCGCTTGCCCTTGACGGGGCCCTCTGCCCCCGTGAACTTGTAGCTTCCCTGGAATGCGCCGCTGGCCAGCGTGGCAGCCATCATGTCCTGGAGCGATGGGGGGAGGAGCAGGACAGGCGAGAAGGGAGCACATCAGTGTGGCAGGAGAAGGGTGGTGGTCCTTTATGCCAGCTGAGTGAGGGTGAGCGCTCAGCAAGCAACAACCCCACTTCTGTTGCTGTTCACAAGCACCTCGAAGGTGACGGGGTTGCCATCACAGCCCAGGAACGTGCGTCCGCGGTAGTTGCTGCCGCCGTTGCCATGGCCCTGCAGCGCACGCATATGGCAGCCAGCGTAAGCGCGAAGCAGGTGTGCTGGCAAAGCGTCAACTGCACCCAGCCATGCCATTCCGCACCACCTCTGAACAGCTGGAGGAGACGCACCCCTGCAAACATTCACGGCCCCCAGAGCGCCTCACCTGCAGCACCGCCAGGCACAGCTCCGCTGCGTCCTCGTAATGGATCAGGTTGACTGTGTAGCCGCCCCAGCGCGGCACCTCGCCCTGGCGCAGGAAGAAGGTGTGTGCACCCCTGCACCCGGCACAGCGTGCGTGGCATGCGGCGACGGTGTTGAGCTAGAGTATTGTAGAGTGCCGGGGGCCAGCTGCCTGTGTTCCACATGGGGATGTGCCCAGCGCTGGCCTCTACAACCCACACATGCACTCTCTTCCAGCTTGCCCTATCCCTCCGTCGCAAGCCGGCGGCGCTCACCGCTGCGCATGGTACAGGCCCACTAGCCGCACCACACAGCCGCCAGCTTCCAGCACCGCCTGCTCCGCCGCCAGCAGCCGGTCCGTCCGCTCGTTGTCCCCCAGCTTGGCCACAGGGGCGCTCTCATCACAGGCTGCGCGGCAGGCGGGAGGTGGATTGAGTGGGGGACGCTGGCCTGGAGCGGCAGTGCAGCACGCCAAGCACAGAATGCTGGCTGCGCTGCGCCACCCTGTATGAGACAGCCGGCCATCGGTGCGGCAACCGCCAGCACCCACCCAGCCACCCACCCAGCCACCCACCAGAGCCGTCCTCCACGGTGTACACCCCCGCAGAGGAGGTGAAGACAAAGGCGCCAGTGCCGTCCCACAGGGCCAGCGCCGCCTTGATCTCCCCCACATAGTCCTCGCTCCCGCTGGGGGGAGCGGCGAACAGCACATAGGGAAAGCGGCCACCAGCCGGCGCGGCGTCCTTGGTGCGGGGCGTGATGCCCAGCGACTGCAGCCTGCGAGGCAGGTGGGTGCAGCAGTGAGGGCAGCGCCGGTTGGCGGCACAGCCAGCTTTCGCACGTATATGCACCTGTTCGCCCCAACATTTATCAGCAAACTCACGCCTGCACCGTATCATGCAGACAGGCAGGCCTGGCAGTGTGCAGTGCAGTGCGCAACCCAAGCTGCGTCCCAGGATGCCCACAGCTGCTGGTGCCGCCACCAGTGGCGGCGCCACTCTCAGCTCACTTGGTGTGGTTGGTGGTGCTGTTGGTCTGGCCCACCACGGAGCCCGCGCCGTTCTCGTCTGCCCACAGCTTGCCCAGGTAGCTGCCCAGCACGCCTGGGCCCACAATCAGCAGACGGTTGCTGCTGGCGCCGCCGGACGCTGCCGCTGCTGCCGCCACTGCCGGCATCGCGCCGCCGCCCACCAGCGCAGAGATGACCAGCCGGCGGGTGGCGCCTGCCGCGCTGCTGCGGCGCCCACTAGCCGTCCGCTGCGGCGCTGCCGAGCGGGAGGCCCTGCAGATGGCGGGGCGTGCTGCGGCAGGGGCGACCGGCGTGCAGTTCGCGCCCTGAGCCTGCATCGCTAGCACGATGATCGAACTATCGCTGACAAATGCGGTTGCGCACGATAGAGAGCGCACGGGAGAAGACACCCATCCTGGATGGGGCGGTGCCCAGCGCAGCGCCGACCAACTGTGCCACCGATTTGCCTGGTCTGCCACCCCTCCGTCAAGCCAGCCTGCACTTGTTACAGCAGTGCAGTGTTCACCCAAGGCCTTGCGAGCGGGGGGCAAAAAATTGTGGCCGAGTGGTTGTGCGCGTGAGTGCCTGGGCAGCGCTGCCGCAGCGTTTCGGGTGTTCTTGCCCAGAGGCAACTGGCGGAGAGCAGCTAACAGAGAGGGCAGCGGTGCAGGCAGGCACCATGAAGGGGGATCCTGAGCCACGAAATGACAGATAATGAAAAGAGCAAAACAAGACGTGCCTAAAAAATTGGGGCTGATCAGGGCGGGCACGCTTGACCGGTGAGGTATGGGGGCGGGAATGCGGGTTGGTTGCGTGCGCAGCGAGGCCAAAGGCGCACTCGCTCCGACCAAAACTACAAACTTCCCTGGACCTGTGAATCGTGTGTTGCTTGTCAATGCTTTACGTCATGGGTGCACGCCAGCGGTGGCCTGCAGGGCCCGGCACGCTGGCATGGCATGGCCGGCCGCGGGTGGCCGGCGCTCCCGCTGCTGCGGCGCCACGTTCTGTGGAAGGATAGCAGGTGTGGCACACTCAATGGAACCGAAAAGCACACTGGTGCAGACGGGAAGCGCCATCTGCGCAGGCAGCAGCTGGGCCGGTGCAGCTATGGTGAGCCGTACTTGCCCGCCCGCGATGCTGTCCAAACCCACCCCGAGCAAGAGATGCAGCTCACCAGTCAGCGTCCTGGGTGTAGCGCTGGTGGGGCTCAATGTCGTGGGGCACGACCGGAGTGCCCTGCAGGCAGCAAACACCTAGGTTGTGTGCCCACCCAAAGTGCCACACCCATGCCAGGGGAAGGGCGTGCCAAGCAGGGTCAGCAGCAATGCTGTCGCTCGCCGGCCGACAGTCTGGCGAGCCAGTTGCCATGCAGTGTGCATGCAGCGGCACCAGCCAACAACCGCCTTCATTCACTTGCAGCACACCAGACTTGCCTTCAAGATGTGCTCCTCGTCGGGCCGGCCGTGGTCCTCGCTCTGAGACACCAGGCGCTCCTCGCCCAGGGGCTGCAGGGGGTGGGGGCGGAGCGGATTCCTGGACTTACAGAGCGGCGGACAGTGAATCAGGCCCTGCTTGCTGGTGCACTGTGGAAATTTGGCGTGTTGCACAGCGCAAGCTTCCGACTTGATGGGGTTGCACGGGGCGTTTCAAGGCAGGCAGCCTGCGGCAGCGTCGCAAGCGGTGAAGGCGCGCTGAGGGCTGGGGGGACCTGCTCACCAGGCCTTCGCAGGCTGCGTCAGGGGCCTTCAGGCAGTGGTCGACAGCTGCAGGGTGGGATTCAAATCACCGGGTGCACACGTGAGGCGTAAGGCTCCAGGAAGAGAGCATTGCAGGGCGCAAAGCGGTGGGGCGGTATCCAGGAGTTGGTTGGCGTGGTGGTGAGGAGGGTCACCTGTGCCGACTTCGCCTGCATCGCGGCCAATCAGGTCTCCGGTCACCTGGCTGCGGACGTCCATGGCTGCTGGGCTGCCAGGGGCAAGGGTGAGGCGGAGTGGTGAAGCCGGGCGGTGGCGAGCAGTGGGCGCCGGCGGCGGCGCCGCCGGTCTAGCGGCGGAGGGCAAGCAAAGCTCCCTCCCCGCCCTGTTCGGCCCCGAGTTCACTGCATCCCGGGCCCTCCGACACGCAGGCGGCGTGCCGTGGAGGCGAGTGAGGCGTGGAAGCTGGCTCCACCCAGTGGCGGGAAGGAGCCTTGCACGCCCCGCACCCTACGCCCCCGACCACCCCGAAGCCACGCAAGAGCCCGCGGCCCGGGGTTCTGCGGCGATCAGTAGCACACAAGAACACCCACCTCTTGCTGCTCGGAACGGCGCTTGCTTTCGCTCTGTTTCGGGGTGCTCTGAGGAGGTTGCGGGGAATGCGATGAATGGGGGTCGAGAACATGGCAATGCCGAAAGGAGCGCTTGCATAATGAGTCATGCCGGCAAGCGTGGCCAGCAGCAGGCGGCAGCGCCGGCGCAACCCGCCGGACGGCCGTCCTTCCCGCTGCCATTCCTTATCGTCACAGTAGATATGACAGTCCGTTGCATCGCCGGCGGCAGCATCAGGCGCAGGGGCCAGGTTCCACTTGCCGCCGGCACAACAAGGTGGCATGCATGGCACAGGCAAGGCAGGTGGAAAAGAGGGAGCGCACCAGCAGGGGCGCTGCCGCGCCATGCGGCAAGGGGGGTTCATACGTGCCATTTCAGGCTGTACAGCAGACTGCGCGCTATGCAGGCTGACGCAGGGAGGCTCAGTGTGACACTGCAGCTTGGCGGTTGGGGTGCGGTCACAGTGCTGGTGGCCTGGATGCCGGCACAACCAGCTGCAACACTCCCGCCCATTTTAGTCTGCGTCTTCGGCGCCGCGCTGCGGTTCCATCGTCTCGTGCGGGATGAGCGGCGCCGCAATCTGCGCGGGGAGGCAGCGAGGAGGCGGTGCAGCCGGCTGGATAGGGCAAGCGGCAGGTTTGCATAGCAGCTCCACCAGGCCTGCTGTGGTGCAGCAGGGGGACAGGGCTGCCTGCCATGCTTGTGCTGCCGGTGCCTGCTTGCTGTGCTGCACACGAACACAGTGCAAAGATGCATGAAATTGGCATGCAACCGCCATTGGAGGCAATTGAAGAAGTGCCCCCTCCGCCCATGCACACCCCCACACTTGCAAGCGCACCTCATGCTCAATGTTCACATGGCCGTGCGTGTCCTCCTCCTCGCGCTTGTCCTCCTCCGGCTCCGGCTGCAGGGGCAGCACATAGAGCGTCACCGCTGAGCTGGCTCTGGCGGTGGCTGAGAGCAAGCGTGTTGGGCAAGTGGCGGCAGCTGCTTGCACGCAGGCCCGTGGCAGCAGCAGGCCAGCATGTGACGAAGGCTGCAGCTGGCCTGTGCTCAAGACGCTCACCATGCCCTCCAGCTGCGCGCGGGATGGCTTCAGCACGTGGTCGACCGCTGCAGGAAGGGTAGAGGGGAATGGTGGACAGGCAGCCAGGGTGGAATGGACTGTTCCTGCCATCCGCAACAAGATGGAGTGGTGTGTGCGGTGATGCATACAGCTTCGGCACGCATCCAACCGTGCAGCCGTCACAGGCATGCCCAGCGATGCAGCTTGGCAGCCGTGCAGCAGAGCGCACCCGAGCCGGGCTCCCCAAGGCTGCGCCCTGTTGTGCCGCTGGCATCGGGCCCCAGCATGTGGGTCCTCACGATGCCGGGCGCCTGCTCCTCATCTCTGCTTGCCATGGTGGGTGCCTCTGGTGTTCAACGGTCGAGCTGCGGCGCGGCTGGGCGGGTTGAGGGGCGCAGGGTTAGCTCGCTGCGAGTCAGCGGCGGCCGGCGCCGGCGCCGACGGCAACGGCAAGGGGGCAGTCGCGGGCGGCGGGTTGGCTGGCGGCAAAGATCACAGCCGAGCGATCGAAACCAGGGCACGGCGCCGTAAGCAGGCCAGAGGCTGTGTTGCGCGGCTGGCCGGCAACCCCGCCCGCTGAGGCTGTGCGGCAGCGCGGCGGCTACTGCAAGCACGGCAGCGGCTGGCCGATAATGCGCTCCAAGCAGTCCAAGACCCCCGCGACAACGGGTTCAGACGGGGAGTCGGGAAGCTAGGCGCACACGCACCTGCCTGAGTCCAGTGAGCGTTCACGCAACGCCTGAATGTCGTAAAGTGGAATTCACCGCGTCAGGGACATCCGCCGCTGATGACAGCACCGCTCAGGCGGCGCGCTGCGCAGCAACATGATGCGGCAGCCACACAAGTGCAGGCTGGCTGCATCTGGCCATGCTTACAAACAGCGCATGGAGAACATAAAATCAAGGGGCCACGGGTCAGAGGCAGCTCAACCAGGTATCCGCGGCTTCAGTGGATTCATTTCGAAGGCCCCGCCGCTCGCTCAACGCCGCTGGGAAGTGCAGAGGGCGCGAGCCACGCCGTGTGCCCACTGCTGCCGCGGCGGCTCATGGTACGGGCTCATTTGTTGCATTGCATGAGGTCCAGGGAGGCATGCCCGGCTCAGCCGCGGCGCAGCACTTGAAAGTGGTAGGGGCGTGTGCCATCCTCGGCTGCCCAGTCCGCGCCGCCTGCGCCGCCGCCCAAGTGGATGTAAAGCTCAGCCAGCGCCTGCACGCAAGATGCGAAGGCTGGTGTGCCGCGTGCACGCTACACACATCGGGATTGCCAATGAACAGCGACAGGCGCTGCACTGGAAGGGCGGGGACGGAGAC
Organism: Chlorella sp. CH2018; assembly: GCA_009928355.1. Classification (NCBI taxonomy): domain Eukaryota; kingdom Viridiplantae; phylum Chlorophyta; class Trebouxiophyceae; order Chlorellales; family Chlorellaceae; genus Chlorella; species Chlorella sp. CH2018. The sequence continues at coordinate 13,928 of VIYQ01001944.1, read as the reverse complement.
AAGGCTGCCTTGCCCCCCGCCTCCCAACACTTCAGCAACGCCAGCAGCGTGCCTGCCCTCCCTTCTGCTGCCCTAACTCTAGCTCTCACCTCCAGGTTCCTGCTGTACCGCACTTCGCCCACCCAGTGCGGTTCGAGCCCCACCGCCTCAATCAGCTGCGCCACTTCTGCTTGGTGCTCCACAGGGCCGGCAAACACGCAGGTGAGGCGCTGCCCCGTAACTAGAGCGCCATCCGGCCGCGCCATGTGTTCCACACCCACTGCACGGCAGCGGTGGCAGAGAAGACAGTGTAAAGGGCAGGGTGGGCTGTTTGGCCGGCATCTTTGATGACCGGCGATGCATTAATGCGCAGGCCGTGCTGCGAGGTGGGTGCCCCGCTGTAGCGCGGGTCATGGGCAGAGTGGGTGGCACCACGTGCTGCTCTCGCGGACAGGACAGGAGGCACCGTCCCAAAGTCCGACGCACCTGTGTTGAAGGCCTTGTAAACAAACGACCCTGCATGGAAGGACCGGCTCGCAAGGCAAGGGTTGTGTGGTGGCAACACGGGTGCCCATCACATCAGGTTCACGGCATGCACCCCAGCCGACCACACAGGTTCAACTGCCGCTGTGGCAGCCCTGTTTCCACTCCCTCACCTGGCAGGCACTGGGCCAGCGTCTCTGCTGACGAGTGCCCTCGTGACCAGCAGAGCTCGTTGCCCTCCGCATCCAGCGGGTTGGTGGCGTCGATGACAAGCTTCCCAGCTGCAGAGGGCCCCAGCGAGCGCGCAAAAGCCGCACAGGCGGCATCGCTCGCCAGCGCACTGCCGGGCACAGTGAGAAGGATGGCGCTCGGCCCTGCCCCGCTGCCCGCCCACTGCACTGCCTCTGCTATGCCACCGCCGCTGGCTGCCGGCTGCGCGTGCAGCGTCTTGTGCAGCTTCTTGCTGCTGCCGGGGTGGCGGGAGCCGTACATGACGGCCCACCCTGCTGCCAGCAGGCGGGCGCCCAGCGTGGAGCCCACCCGCCCGGCCCCTATAATGGCTGCTCGCTTGGGCGGGGCAGCCATTGTGGGGGCGGGCTGCAAGGGGGCTGCAACAGGATCGGGGAAGGGCGGAGCGTTTGGTGCGGCAGGCGGCAGCGGCGGTGGCGGGCGGCAAGGTGGACTGTGCGCTGGCTGCGGTGTCGAGACGGGCTTGCGCGCTGGCTCATGCATATCCCTACCTTGAATCGCCGGTTCACTGTGCTGGGGAGGGCTCTGCTTGCCGGAAAGCGGCAGCCCAAACCCTACCTTTGCTGAACGCCGGTTGGCTGGTTCGGTATGCTGCTCGATGATATGCACAACGCCTACTGCTTCTGTGCATGCTGCCCAGTTGACAAGCGTGCCCTCAGGACAAAATGCACTGCATGGGTCCGTCTGGCAGGGTCCAAGCCCGGCGATCTTGCAAGAACGTGCATCGCACAAGTGATCATCCCATCGGGCTGGGGGCTGCGCCCGGGCAGGGAGCCCAGATGGAGCAGCTCGCGACGGTGCGGCGCGTTTGGGTGCCTGGGAGTGGCACAGCAATGTGTAGTGAGCTCCAGCCGCCGTCGCAATTCGGTTGAGATTGCCGCCGGCCCCTGCCCACCCCGCAGGTGGCGCCGCTGTTGGTGCCGCTGGACGCCGCCGGCACCGCCTTCGAGGGCTACGTGGCACCCACCGTGCGTGGGGCCTGCAGAGGACTGCGTCTGCAAGCCCTGCACCTCTGTTGCCTGAGTTTCAACATGAGCCAGCAGTCCTCGCTGTCTCTCACCGCCCACCCTGCAGGCGCATGCGCATGCTGCGCACCGGCAGCCCGCCTCGCTGTGGCTGCGCGTGAGCGGTGTCACGCCAGGCGCGCCCAGCCTGCGCGGTGCACGGCTGGAAGTGAACGCCGAACTGGCAGCACTGCTGGGGGCTGGGCTCGAGCCAGAGTCCGAGCAGCACCCAGCAGGGCAGCATCAACAGCAGCAGCAGGAGCGAGACCAGCAGCCAGGGCCTGCGCAGCACCCAGGGGGGCAACTGTTGCAACAACTGAGCAGCAGTGGCACCCGCGAGCTGCTTGCGCAGCGGCTAGAGGAGGCGCCATCCTTGCCAGCGTTCCTTGTGGAGCTGCAAAACCTGGTGGACCAAGCCAGCCTGGCGGCGGCGCAGCAGTGAGTGCCTGGGTGGTGGTGCAGAGCAGGTTTGAGGGTGATGTGGGACACATGTTGCAGGGCACAGAGGAGTACAGTTCAAAGCCTGCAGTATAGCAATGTAGCAGTTGCCGTGCAGGGCATTGCTGTGACCATGCTCTACTTCTGTTTAAGGCACCCGCCTGCTGCCGCCACGCTGCAGAGCACACGCGGCAGCCGCACGCCCCGCCTCGTTCTACTCCGCTCTCAAAGCCGAGCTGGACGCCATCGGCTGGCGCCACGTCAGCAATCTGTCTGATGACCTCTCACGCCTCACGCTAGCGGCCACAGATGCGGCAGGGCGGAGGCATGATCTGCGCCTCACGCTGCCGCCCGCCTACCCCGCCGCGCCGCCGCTCGCCGCCGACGACCTGCCCGCTGCATTTGAGCCGCTCTGGGCGGCTGGCGGCAGCCTGGCGGATGTGCTGCAGCAGTTCCAGTCAGCGCTGGCGCAGCACCAGCTGGCTTGGGACAGCCTTGATGACCTGGATGAGCACGCTTGGGTGATAGAGCCCACCGCCGCGCCGCGCAGGTGGGCAGCCTGTTGGCGGGTGGCGGTTGGGTCAGCACTGGCCAGCTATGTGGCAGGTGACATGCTTGAGACAGAGGCTTGCTTGCAGTGCCGTGCAGGGCAGCACACGTGTGCCTGTGCTGCACAAGCCGCCGCATGCACCCGTATGCACGTGTCGCTCTCGCATGGCCTCGTTTCCTCACACCAGGGCATAACGCGGTGTGCTCCCTCTGTGCAGCGTGCTGTACCGCCGCATTGCGCTGGGCAGCCACGTCAGCCTGGCGCTGACGCTGGATGTGCAGCACCCCGGCCTCATGCCCCTGGACTGCCGCTTCATGGGCTCCGAGGCCGCGGTTGCGCCACTTAGGTGCGGGCGGATGGCTGGATGGGAGGACGGCAAGGCTGCTGCGCGAGCGAACAAGCTATGGGTGGGCTGAGTGGTGGGCTTTGCCTCCCCGCCTGAGGGATCTTCTTCTACCTCGCACGGTGTTGCATTGTGCTCCTGAGCTCGCATGGCCACCGCCACTGCCTCTCCCCATCATGCTAATGGTGCAGGCAGCGGCTGCACGATAATCGGGGGCTGTGGCAGGAGGGCCGCCTGCTGCGGCTCAACTTGGAGGCGGTGCTGCAGCTGCAGCTGCCGCAGCGCCAAGGGGCGGATGAAGAGGATGTGTCTGCAGACTGCGCCATCTGCTATGCCTACCGCCTGCCGCCGGGGGACGAGGCGGCGGCGGCGGCGGGGGCGGAAGGTGCGGGGTTGCTTGGGCGGGCTTGTTTGAGGGAATGAATTCCGTTGAATCTTGCGTGCACTCCTTGGCCAGCGTCCTTCAAAGCGAGTCGTCCTCGAACAAGTGCAGCACCCACGTCACCGGTGCTGTCGTGCTGTCGTCTCCCAGGCGATGCCCCCGAGATCAACTGCGACAATCCATCCTGCGGCAAGCCCTTCCACCGCCGCTGCCTGGTGGAGTGGCTCAACTCAGGTGAGGGAGGGCTCATGGTGGGAGTGAGGAGGCGAGCAGGAGTTGTGCTCGTGCATCCGATGTGGTGCGGCGGTGCCATGCCACGCATGCAGGTCACGTGTCCTGCCCTTTCCCTCTGCTGCCAAACGAGGCACCTGCCTGTCACCCCACCTTTGCCACTCTCCTGCCCCTCTTTCGCCAACTCCTGTTGGCATGCAGACACCAGCACGCGGCAGTCGTTCAACACGCTGTTTGGCGCCTGCCCCTACTGCTCGACCCCAATTACGGTCAAGGTGGCATGAGGCGGCTGCACGGCGGCGGCGGTGGGGCAGCAGCACGAGCGGCGGCTGCATTATGTGGCAGCCAGCTCTGCATGAAATCACTGCACACTGTCGCTCGGATGTAACAGTGCAGCATGGCCATGATGAATGGAGCAGGAGCAGATGAAAGAAGGGCAGCGGGCGCCCAGGTGGCGCCGCGGCGGGTGAGCTCCAGCTGCTGTCCAAGGCTCGGCACCCTATCTAGACGGTTGGCAGAGTGATCTCTCCAACCCACAAACACAGGCTCACTCAGGGCAACGCCATGCCGGGCGAGGCGCCCAAGCTCTCGTTCTGGCAGAACATTGCCGCCAGTGCATCAGCAGCTTGCGTGGCAGAGGTGAGCCAGGCCAGCCAGGCGCCTGCTGGGTGAACACTTGGCAAGGTGCAGCCATTGCGCCTGCCGCCGCCGCCGCTGCCGCCTCCCAGCCACCTCACGACTCTGCACTTTCGCGAAGCTGCAGGCGGTCAGTCTGCCATTTGACACAGGCAAGGGGGTTGGGTGAACAATGCCCTGTGAGCCTCACAAATCAATGAAGGCATGCCTCACTCCGCTTCGATGATGCCTCACTCTGCTTCGGTTGACGGGCCTTGGCTTGCAGCCAAGGTGCGGCTGCAGATTCAAGCTCGCGGCACCGGCCCGCCCAAGTACAAGTGAGCACTTGAGGCGGCCTTCGCGCGATGTGTGCCGCGAAGCACTGCTGTGACAGCCGGCAACCGCATACCTGAGCATAATGCACATCCCCTGCACAGGGGCATTCTCGGCACCGTGCGCACGGTGGCAGCTGACGAGGGCGCAGCAGCGCTCTGGAAGGGCCTGGCCCCGGGTGCGACAGTGGCCTTGCCTGTAGATGTTGGTGGGGCAGCGGCACTCTTCCGGCACTCTTCGGTGGCAGGCCCGCATGCCCACCAGCTAATCAAGCACCAGCGGTGCCACCTCCGCTTCTGTGCACCACAGGCCTGCAGCGGCAGGTGCTGTATGGCGGCCTGCGGATCGGGCTGGTGAGTGCACGCGAGGGGCGACATAAGAACCACCAGAGCTCTGCGGGTGGGTGCTGCTTCAAGGCCTTCAAGGCATACTGTTTGCGCCCGTTCCCCTGTGCAGTACGAGCCCGTCAAGCAGCTGTTCCCAGCCAAAGAGAAGGTGAGTGCCATGCCATGCCAGGCATGCTGTGTTGATCAGCTTGGCAACTACCGGTATGGATGTGGAGCCTCAGCAGCATTTTCCTGGTGCCACGGCTACCTGCAGGGCAAGACCTCTTTCCTGACCAAGGTCTGGCAGCGTTCGGCAGCTGCTGTGGGGAATGGCTGCACCACCCGCCGCCTGCACGGTTAAACGCACACGATCACAGCTTGAATGCGTGCAGCATGCAGCGCAGCCCGGCTGGCACCCCACATCGCGCAGCGTTGAGCCCTGTTGCTGTTGACCCCTGCTCTGTTGTGTGCCCTCTGGCCACTACCAACAGGTGGCTGCCGGCGTCACCACCAGCTCCACAGCCATCGCGGTGGCCTCACCCACAGACCTGGTCAAGGTGTGGCCTGCCCGGCCTCTGGGGCAGAGGACTGCAAGTTGTACTTGGCGGTGCTGTCTGCAGGTTCCCTGGCTGCCGGTGCTTCCCGGCTGGGAATGCTCTCAACGGTCATGTGCCCACCTCTTCACCAGCCAGGGCCGCCCAGTGGGCTCGCTCCGTGCATGCCACACTGGGCCGCAGGTGCGCATGCAGGCGGAGGCCAAGCTGCCTCCGGGCGTGCCGCGGCGCTACCCAAGCGCCCTGCAGGCCTACGCCATCATTGCAAGGTGAACCGGCGCTGCACAGCAGACTGGTTCCGGCAAGCTGGTTTGCTTGAAGACTCAACAACATGCATCCTGCGCTCCCACGGCCTGACCAAGTTTTGCCGCCTTGCAGGCATTGCTGCGCTTGGCTGCTGCCACAACTCCCCACCACCACTGGTAACATGTCTGGCTGGCCGCAGGCAGGAGGGCGTGGCTGCGCTGTGGACGGGGATTGGTCCAAACATCGCTCGCAACGTGGCGGTCAGCACCAGCGCACTGGCCAGCTATGACCAGGTGGGTTTGGAGGGTGTAACGAGGGGGTTGTCCCTGTGTATGCCATCATGCTTGGAGTTAGGCAGGCACACGCCAGCAAGCTGCGCACCGGGCATACCGGGCTGTGGGGCGTGTCGCCGCAAACGCATGCCGTGGCGTGCGCAGGCTGAGGATCCTTTTGCTGTCCATATCCCGTCCCATACCCCGGCCAGATCAAGGAGACGCTCATTAAAATGGGTGCGCTCAACCGCACACCAGTGGCGGTGCAGCCCAGCGCGCCGCTGAAACGCCTGAAAGTGGCGGAATGAGTGCTCCCTGATTCGGAGCCAGGAATGCAGTGACAGCACCTGCTTGCACACACAGCGGCCAGTTGCTTGCTCATGCACATGCCCGCTACACATCGACAAGGTGAGTTTGGCGTTCCCTTTCACCCATGCTGCGGCTGGGCATTGCAGGCCTGTTTGGCGACACGCTGGCCTGCCACCTGGCCTCCAGCATCTGCGCCGGCTTCTGCTCAACTGTGTGTGGCAGTCCCTTTGACGTGGTCAAAAGCCGCATGATGAGTGAGTTGGCTGCGCCATGCGCTCCACAGCAAGCTACCCAGCACGTGGTTGCAGCGACTGGTGCGGCTGCGACTGCTGATCCTGCCAGCTGCCTCCGCCTTTTGGCCGGACCGGCCTGCAGGCGCAGCACCTGGCGTGTACTCTGGAGTGGCGGACGCCTTTGTGAAGACGCTGCGCAACGACGGCCCCCTGGCCTTCTACAACGGTGCGCTGGCGAGCACTGATGCTACTTGCACAGTTTGCTGGTAAAGTGAGGCCGCCCCGTCCGCTTTTGCCAGGGTCAAGGTGAAGGCTGGACGGTTTGCTTGACAACTTGTTATGTTGAACGCACTGCGTGACATTGTACGCTCTGGACAGGACACCACCCGGCCTTCCTCCCGTGTCGTGCCGCGCAGGTTTCACCACCAACTGGGCCAGGCTGGGCACTTACAACGTGGTGCTGTTTGTGACGCTGGAGCAGGCAAGTCTGAGGCAGGGCTGCCGTTGCAAGGGGATCAGCAGCAATCATGTGCACGCCAAAGCAGGCTGCCGCAGTTTCGGCAGGCATGCAGGTTTGGGGCTCCTGGCAGCATGCTGCAACCACGTTCTGCACTTGCTCTTCTTTGTGTGTCGCAGATCAAGACGCTCATCAATGCCACCAAGAAGTGAACCGTTCCATCCAGGGGATCAGTGGGCAAGTCGAACGCAGCTGGGACGAGCGGGTGAAAACTTTACAAGCCGTGTGGGGGTCGGCGGCAATAGTGAGAGGATAATAAAAGGGCGGCGACAGTTCCGGCAGTGCGCAATGGTTCCAAAAGTATGTGTAACAAGCTGAAGCAGCCCAAATGGCCGCGCAGCATACGCTCATCTCAGTGTCTCAAGCGTATATGCCCATGCTGGTGCGCCCAGGGGGTTTGCAGCGCTCCGCGGCTTTCCACTGTGTGTGCCTCTCCACTCCATGCGGGTCAGTGCATCTCAGTGCATCTCAGTGCATCTCCAGAAGGAACATGTCCCCCAGCCGCTCGTTGCTCAGGCTGTTGCCGCCATGCACCACCAGGCCGCTGGCACAGGCTGTGGCCGCCAGCCAGCCACGCGGCGCGGGCACCTCGCCCCCAGCCTCCAGCTTGTGCCAGTGGCCGCAAGCAGGGTCCATGCCTGGGTGGGGGGTTGCAGGCAGTGTGGAGCTTGTTTGGTTGGAGTAGTTAGTTGGAGCAAGAGCGGAAGCAGCGCCGTGGCCTCCGCAGCGCATGATGTGATGAGCGGCTTGCAAGCAGGAAGGCCCCGGGTGGACAGCGGCCAGCTTGGGGCAGCAAGGGCTGCCCAGCAGCGCCGCACAGCACTCACAGAAGCTGTCGTTGCTGTACATGCCCGCACCAGCGTGGCCCTCGTCTGCAGCGTGGGGCAGCGGAGGAGGATGAGGGGCTGTTTGGAAGCAAGGGGTAGAGGGAAGCTGCAAGCTGCAAGCTGCAAGCTGAACAAGCAAGTTCCCAGGCGCTCGTTGTGGACAGCAGCCAGGCCTTGTTGCAGCCACACGTGTTGATGCAAAGCACACAGAGCCCCACTCACTGGAGGGATCCACCTCCCCGCAGCTGGCGATGATGTGGTTGGCGTGGGGGCAGCTGGAGCAGCCATGCGTGGCCACCGCGCACACCGACCGCGGCGGCAGCACCACAGGGCTGGCGTGGCCGCAGCCGGTGGGGGCGGCAGCTGCGCCCTCTGACGAGCAGCAGCGAGGGCAGTCCCAGGTTTCGGTTGCCAGGTCAAACCTGCACAGCACCGCAGGCAGCACACGGGCAAGATGAGCAGGGGCTGAGCCGCTCAGCAGCCAGGCCAGCTGCGCATGGAGCAAAGCAGGAGTGCTGCACAGAGCTGCTTGCTGCTGGAGTACGCTGGCCAAGCTGCTGCCCAGCACCCCATACGCATCCTACATTACCCAGCAGCAACAAGCTGCTCACCGGTGCACATCGTTGGTCTCGTGCCCAGCAAAGCCAGCCACAACAAACAGCGCGCCTGGCACCGACACAAAGCCGGGGCCGCCGCGCCCCTGCGAGGGGACAGGGAGACGGGTTTAGGGCACTCGGAGCCAGTGAAGGGGTTGCACTCAGCAGGGCAGTAGCCTGGGGTGAGGCATCAAACAAGGCATCATACAGCAGCAAGGCTGCGTCCCCAGCCACACACAAGCACAGTGCCCTGCCGACCCCCGCACCTTGATGGCATCGGAGGAGGGCAGCTGGCGCCAGCGGTTGGTGGCAGGGTCAAACTCCCACAGGTCGTTGAGCCGGCCGCTGCAGCCCTCGCCGCAGCCGCCAAACACGTAGAGCTTGCCCCCAGCTGAGGTGGCCGCGGCGTAGGAGCGCTTGGGCGGGCGAGCGTCGCCGGCAGGCTCAACCACCGACCAGGTGGCGGTGGTGGTGTCCAGCCTGTGGAGTGGAGGTGGGTGGTGTGACGGGCTTGTGGGCTGATGCTGGATGCAGAGCGGCTCTTAACGGCTTGACTGGGCGGCAAGTGGCTCCTGTCGGTCAAGCAACAGGTTGTGACCATTCCAGCCAGGCCGCTGCTCAGCTGTGAACCCCAGTAACCCTTGCGTCTGGGCCCCCACCTGTACAGGTCATTCAGCGCTGCCTCCCCAATCTCAATGCCGCAGCGCCCGCCAAACACGTAAAGGTCGCTGCCCACTGCCGCTGCCGCATGGGCATTGCGCAGCGGCGGCGGCGTGCCGTGCACCTGGCAACAGTGGAGAGTTAAGCTGGGAGTGTGAGCAACACAGCAAAGCACGGATGCCTCCACCAGCAGTTGCAACCGAGCAGCTGCTCAGTACGCTCTCCTCGCACCTGCAGCTTGCGCCACGTGCGCTCCTCCAGGTTGTAAGCATGCACGTCCGAACCGATGGGCACACGCGGCGCGTGCTCCCCGCCAAACAGGTAGATGGTGTCGCCAACAGCGGTGATAGTGTGGCTGGACCGCGCCTGCAGGAGGGGAGAAAGCTGGACCTTGGGTACTTGTGCCGCAGGCTGCTAAAGCGAGCACAAGTGGGACTGGCGCCGCGGGACGGGCGGCGGCGGCAGCGGCAGCAGTCCCACCCTTGCCCTGATGGCCCCATCGGCGGTCGATTATCAAGCGTTGGGTCGTTCGTGCTCCCCAAGTGCTGTGACCGGAGGCTAAAACAGCCAACGGAGGACGGGCGAAAGGCGCCAGACTCACCAGAGGCACGTCGCCGGCACCGGGCAGCTGCACCCACTTCATCTTGTATGTGCCAAAGCTATGGACTGGCTGGAACGGCGTGGGCACACAGCACGAGTGGGGCTGCCCATGCGGAGGAGATGCGGCCTTGGGGTCGCTCCAAACGCCTGCATGCTTTTGTTAGCGGCTTGCGCGGTTTCTACACGAAACATCCGCCGGCAGCCGAGGCGCCGAAACGCCCGCTCGTGGCCGAGCGTCTGGCGCCCTCTTTCATTTCACCACTGCCACGCCCATCGTCGACCTAGTAGGTCACCGCAGAGCGACACAAGTTAATTTGATACAGCGCCTGGCCGGAATGCGGGCGGCGGCCGGCCTGGCTGCCCAGCCCGTCGCGGCAGCAAGGCCCCTGGCCACCAGGCAGCAGCAGCGCACTCCAGCAGCAGCACAGGCAGCAGAGCAGCAGCGGCAGCCGCGGCCATGGCAGCAGCAGCAGCAGCGGCGGCGCCCGCTGGCGGCAGCGGCGGCAGGCGGCGGCGACAAGCGCGTCCTTGCCGCCGGAGGCGATGTGGGGGACGAGTTTGAGGACATGATGGACCGCAGGGAGGAGCTGCTGCGGCAGCGGGATGAGGAGGGGGACGAGGGTGGCCTCAATGCGGACGAGGATGAGGAGCTGGCCGACCTAACCGCACGTGCGCTGCGCTGCGGTGTTGTGGAGGGGCTGGTCTGGGACTGCCTGCAGCTGTTCACTTTGGATGGCGCAAGGCAGGCAGGCCGCTGGTGTTTGCCCTTGGCGCTGCTGTCGCCCCTCCCTGGGGCTGCTCCAACCTGCTCCTCCCGCTGCCGCTGCGCCGCAGGCCTGCTGCAATTCGGGTACCTCGAGGATACAGGGGCGCTGTCTGATGAAGATGATGACGATGAGGCATCCACCAGCGACGATGATGTGGCAGCGCTCTACCTGGAGGATGAGGATGAGGAGGCCTCCGAGGAGGAGGGGTCCGAGGTGCGATGAGGGCTTGTTCGTTTAGGGATGCACTGGTTGGCTGCTGCTGGGCACCCGCATGTTGCAGCAGCTGGACGAGCAGGGAACCAAGGAGCGGGCATTGTGTGGATCACAGCTGCGGCTGGGCGCTGATGGGCACCGGTGGCCTGCCAACTCATGGCAGCTGCCCAGCAGGTGCTGCCCAGCGGGCGCTGCACCTGCTGCTGCTGCCACTGCTGCTAGCATGTGAGACGGTGTATGAATGCTTGCGATCTGAACACCTGCCAGCCAGCCTTGCTGCCGACTAGTGCTGCTGTTCCACCTGCGGACCTGCACCAAACTGCGTGCTTGCAGGAGGAGGACGAAGATGCGGTGGGGCGGCGCGGCAGGGCGGCGGCAGCGCTAGAGGAGGAGGAAGAGGAGGAGGAGGAGGAGCCTCTTCGGCGCGCCAGCAAGCGGGGGCAGCAGGGAGCAGACGATTCGCTCGACATCATGGTGTCTGAGGCACAGGCGGGCGGTACAGGTGTGGGCAGAGGGCGGGAGGGTGTGGTGAGTTGGGCGGCAGAGCGCCTGCATGTGCTGCTCGCTGGCGCTGCCACGGTTGCTGTTGCCACGGGCTGGTGCTGCTGGCGGCATCAACTGCTCAAGCTCTGTTTTGTGCTGCATCGTGCACCTGCAGCCGACATGCGAAACATGGGCATGTTCGAGACCAGCTCTCCGGGCGTGGGCGAGGAGGCGGAGGGTGAGGCAGCCGAGGACCGCTACCCGCCGCTGCCGCAGCGCAGCTACCGCCTGCCGCAGCTGCTGCGCCTGGCGGGGCTGGAGGAGCAGGCAGCCTCCGCCCCTGACCTCGAGATTTCAGCACTGCTGACCTGCAACTCCATCACCCCGGCGGCGGAGGGCGGGGCGCTGTATGTGTGCGTGCCCTCCACCGATGGCGCACACGATGGGCACGACTGGGCAGACGAGGTGGGCTCGGCTGCTTGCAGCTGAGATGCGCCTTGGGCTTGCATGTGCTGCTGCAGCACTGCTGCACTGTCTGGTGGCAGCGGCGCCACAAGCAGCAGCCATGCAGTTACCTCACAAAGTTTTGAACCGGTCCCTGCTGCTGTCCTGCCCAGGCCGTGGACGCGGGCGCTGTGGCTGTCCTGGCGGAGCGGCCGCTGCCGAACGCACTGCTGCCGGTGGTGGTTGTGCCCGACACCCTGCGTGCGCTGAGCGCGCTGGCTGACGCGTTCTACGAGCGCCCCTCGCGCCGCATGCGCACAGTGGGCCTGGTGGGCAGGTGCGCACCTGAGGGTGGCGGTTGGGAGCAAAGACGGCGCATGGGGTGATGAGGCGCTTCGAGGTGCTGCCTCTTCTCTCAACCAAAACCTGCGGTGCTATGCTGCGCTGTGCTGCAGCTACGGCAAGACCACCACCGCCTGGCTGGCGCGCGGCATGTTTGAGGAGACGAACGAGCTGTGTGGCATGACGGGTGCGCCCGCCTAAGATGCTTGCCGTTCCGGCTGCGTGGCCTGTGTGCGGCTGGAAGGATGCGCCGCCTGCGACACCGCCGGCTGGGCAGGCAGCTTGTCTGGCTTGCATGTGTGCCATGCCGGATCACCCGGCCACCATTCCATCCAGTGCGGCCACCTCCCGGCCCTCCGCCATCCCGCCGGCTTCACGCGCCTGCTGCCCTTGCTCCTCCACCCCTCCTGCCCCAGGCACCATTGAGTACGCGGTTGCTGAGGACCGGCTGACTGAGGAGGGCGAGCTGTGGGCGCCGGATGCCGAGGATGTGACGCTGCAGGTCTGTGCCAGGGGAGGGAGGGCTAAGTGAGGAAAGGGAGGGCTGCTCTGCTGCTGAGGCGGGCAACAGCTCCAGCTGGCTGGCCGTGGTGGCAGAGGATGTGGTGCTGCTCGTGCAAAAGGGAGAGGACGAGGAGGCAGAGAAGATGAAACACACAGAGCGTTCCGTGCCACTTGGGTTGCCTCCAGACCTGGCTCCTCACTGTGCCGCCGCTCGTTTCCGCTCCACCTGTGTGCAGCGCGACTGCTCCACCCCCTTCCACTACACGCCCTACGAGGGCAAGTACCCAGAGGTGCCCACCACACCCGACGCCCTGCACCTGCACAAGGTGGGCGGGGCGGCCAGAGCAGGGGCAGGCATGACCATACAGTGCACCACGCACTATGTGTGTGAGGGGCACGCCTGATGATGGGGGTCCCACCTCGCATGGCGTGCTGGCAGTCGACTGCGCAGCTCGCGGCATTCTGCAGCAGGAGCAGCAGTCATTGTGTGTTTTTCGGCCAGCGCTGCGGACCCACCATCTCACTCTCGTCTGCTCCATGGCCCACCACACTCGCGCAGGTGCTGGCGGGCCAGGCTGACCGCGGTGCCGCCACTTCTCTCTTAGAGCTGGACCCTACCACCCTGGTAGATGGCAGGTAAGCCTCTCTGCTGGTGCCTGTTGGCCTTGCAGAGCCTGAAATGAGAGCTGCCGGCTTCTGCAGGCGGGCTGCCCGAGCGTACTGCCGCCCGTGCGTGTGCATGCCCAGCCTGCTCCTGCTGCCCTCCCAGCAGGCTGCACCCCCCTTCCCAGCTGCGCGGCGCAACCTCTGCTGCAACACAACAGATTCACGCCTGCTCCCCTCCAGGGCCGCTTATGTCAACTTGGACGTCCTGGTGTACACCAACACCACACCCGATGGCGAGGCGGCGGCCGGCGGCGCGGAGGCGTATGCAGCAAACATCCGCAGCCTGTTCAGCGGCCTGACTGACCCCGACCGGCAGCGCGCCGTCATCAACATTGATGGTGGGTGCTTGTGGGCGCTGCTTCTCTCTGAGGTTGGGAGGGAGGGAGGGCGAGGACGTCACGGCTGAGTACGTGCAACGGAACCCACAGCCGCTGTTGCTGGTCCTTACGTGCCTAGTGCATGCGCTAGTAGCACGCTTTCAGCCATCCCGCCCCGCCCCGCCCCGCAGCTGCTCGTGGCGTGCAGACCCACTGGGCACCAACCCAGCTGCGTGCGTGCATTATGCAATACACCGCGCCACCCCAGAGTTAATCCTGCGTGCACCTTCATTGCTGTGCAGACCCACTGGGTGCTGAGCTGGCGGCACGCACGGCGGGCCACCTGCCCGAAGCGGTGCTCACCTACTCCCTGTCCAGCCGGGATGCAGCCGTGTTTGCGGAGAAGGTCAAGGTGAGGAGGAGGAGGAGGAGGAGGAGGAGGAGG